>NDXB01012371.1:64108-101287 GCA_002631895.1 Agapornis roseicollis | reverse complement strand
CCAGAATTAAAATTTTTTATTTTTTTTTGAGTTTTGGTAGTGGTTTTTTTTTTTTTTTTTTTTTTTTTTTTTTTTTTTTTATGGAAATAGTGTCAGGTTTTTTGAACACTTTTCTTTCTCCTTGCGAAAAGGTTTATTAAATTTTCATCACAGCTTTACAGGAAAATTCTTTTCTTTCAACAGCTGCTTGCAGGGGAGGAGGCTGTGGGGAAGCACAGGTTTTGTAATCTTTCTGTTGTCTTGTTGCTACCAGGGCAGCTGGTGGGCCTTCTCTTCCCTGTACTGCTCCTGGAAGGTGATGACGGCAGGGAAGAGGTTATTACCTCTAGAGCAACTCCAGCCTGCCAGGCTTTCCCAATGAAGGTGGCTGCCAGCTGTAAGCCAGCTCAACCACTCCAGAGGTTGCAAATTTAACACTCCTATGCCCAGGCAGACTTTCAGTGGAAGTGCCTGGAGGTATTTTCAGGGCTAATCTGTATCTTCCTGTCAGCTGGCTATAGGAACTTGTCTATTCCAGAAGAAATACGATGAAAAATGTTATGAATGAATTGCTACATATATGGTATATTTAGCATTTCCAAGCCAGCTTTAAAATGTCTTTTCCCCTCTAAAAACATTGTTGCATTAGGCTTTTATAAACACTTAAACATTGCTGAAATCATGTCGCTTTTGCTAATGTAGCTTAAACTCTGTCAAGAAAAACAGTTGTATTTGATTCCTGCTTAAAATGGTTTCCAGACTCACTTGAACAGCTTTCTTCTCTTGCTTGGTATTATTCTTGGCATTGCAGTAGGAACCATTCGCAGTGCTGGATATTTTTCCTACAGAAAGGTGGACCAGCTTTTTACATTAGTCTGACAAACTATGCTGTGGCTCAAATCTGGCTGGGTGCGCTGTTGGCAATAAGTTGCCCAATCTCTAACACGCTTAAAGACTGTGTTGACTAACAAGACACTGCATTAAAAGAATGTACTGTTTCACAGTACAAACATCCAGTTTCACAGACCATTTTAGTCTGTTGTTTGTGATTAGCTGATGGTTCATAATCCTGCCTGATGCCAACCAGTGCCAGTGAGGTGATGGATTTTGGTAGAGCACTGATGCAGGATCAGGCTGTTTAGCACAGCACATGCTATTAAAGAGCCACACAGAGGGTTGAGCTGGTCAAATCCCAAAGCACACAGCCCAGAGCTTTCCATTTGTTGAGAGCCCTAATTGTGTAAGTGGAAAAACCACTCTCTTCCACTCATCTGGCCCAGACATTTTAGCCACCACAGGTACTCTGGACCATGTTGTTGGGACCTGCCAGGTGTGTGCCTGCAGTAGGAAGCTGGGGAAGTGACTGAGCATAGGCAGGTTTCTGAGTGAGAGGCTGTTCTCCCAGCTCAGCCGCATGTCAGGCATATGCCCACCTGCTGTCTGGCATATAGGCTTCTTGTTAGCACTGATGTTCTGTATCTGTGTGAGACCTAGCCATTCAGGGGTGATGATGATGATGTGCGGCTTGATGTTCTGGCAGTACCTTGTGCCCTGGCTCTGGGCAGGAGAGCAGAAGCCAAGCTCCCCTGTCCAGGTCTACTTGCACTAGGGAAGTCTACCCAGCAGTGGGAGGGCCAGGGGCAGCCTGTTATGGAGCAGAGCTCCATATCAGAGTAGCTGCTGGAAAGGCAAGTGAGGCTTTGTACCACCTCAGGGATATGTTAAAGCAAAGAAGGGAAGAAGGAGGTCCAGTATTCGCTGTACCACACTGGTTTGCTGTTTATGCCTGGAGTAAAGCTGTCAGGAACAGATCCCAGGTGCAAGTGAAATTGGATCAGGTTGGAATCAGAAGCTGGGAAGGAGAAGGAAATGAAAGGTTAGCAAGGGAAAGGCATCATGGGCATGTGCTTTCACACTCAAGTGACCTGCTGTCTGAGAGATTTATCAGTACCACAGTACTTGAGACTGTGAAAGATGACTTCACTAAGTACAATGGACTGTTCTTCTGGGCAGAAGGTGGGGAAAATCCAATGACTTGCTGCAAGTTTTATAGGAAAAAAAAAAAAAACAACAAGAAAAGGAAAATTACTTGTAATATGCTAGGACAGTGTGGCCTAGTGCAAGACCGAGCAAGCACGATTTACTGAGTCTTATTGAAAGCTAAGCTGAGACCAGGAATTAGTGGAGGACAACCATGGCAAGTAAGGTCTTGCAGTAAATCAGCCTATGGCACAAGATGTTCCTCAGCATTGTTCATCTCCCTTTTGCTCATTCTCTCCTTAAAACTGCGTGGGGTATTTTTCATCATGAACGTCAATGTTCCATTTTTTTCCAATGTTGAAGTACTGCGTGCGTGGTCTGTTGGTGATTTACTGTTATCAAGACACAGAGTGTAGCTGGTCCTTCAGTTTACTAAGAGTGCAGAGAAATTGCGTGCCTTGGATATCAAGTGGCTCATTAAGTAGAAGCAGTCCCTGTGTGAGCAATTCGGTACTCAGCTCAAATTTGCCAAGCCATTTTGACAAGGGTGGCCAGGCAGCCTGCCAGTTCATACAAACACTTCAAGGGTTTGGTTTCCAAGAGTGTAGAGGTAAGAGGGACAAGGAAGTGCAAATCTGCAGAGCTACAACTTACCCAAAGCAGCCTCGTGGAGCAGGGAATCCAGCTCCGCTCATATTGTCGTTTGCTGCAGTGAATGATCATTTATTTATCAGTTGCTAGCAGCTGACTTCCTGTCGGCACAACAGCAGCTGTGCAGGTGGTAAAACAGTCATGTTGGGAGCTGTCCTCCCCAGGCTATTGTCCTTACTGTGCTGCAAACAGGGTCCTCGTGTCTGTCCTCTTAACCTTGATGCCCTGCTCTTGTTTGACTTCCACGTAGCTGTTACCACCTACCCATGCTCTTGTCCAGTTTTGGCACTTGCAATTATTCTTCCTTAGGTAATTATTTCAAACAAATGTGACTGATTTTCATTTCCCTATGTATTTTAGTTGTTTTTATTTAAAATCTTAAGTCTCCTTCTCCAACCTTTTTCCATTCTTGGAGACAGTTATTCCACCTTATATTTAACTTCCATTTGAATGGCATAGCATTAGAGAGTCAGATGTGAAGGGAAATTTTTTAGGTTTTCATGTGGGCTCCAGCTATGGGTCCTCTTTGTGTTCTGAGAATTATTAATAAAAGCACACACACAAAAAAAGGAAAAACACTTTTTTTTCTTCTCACTGTTAAAAGACAAGACCAGTATTTGGTTAAATTGGGCTGCATATGTTCAGGTCAGGACTTCCCAGTGAGGTTTGCTCTTAGTTGTAGCCACAGTTGTCAATTCCAGTTGTGGCCAATTTCTCAAGAAATTCCTTTCATGGGGAAGGGGTGCAGCACCTCCATGGCCAGTGACATATTCTGCTGAAGCTGTCGCTGCTGGAAATGCAAATTTGTGAAAACTCTATGCTTTACAAAAAAATGTGAAGCATTCCTGTGCAGGAAAGATTGCTCATACTCAGATAGGAATCCAAGAGGAGAAGGAAGGTAGAAGGGTACTGATGGGTACAGATCAGGCACAGATTTGCCTGGAATAGCTGAGTCCCCCTCCCTGATTACGTGGGAGAGGGATTTCAGCACTCTCTGAATAAGCGAGAACTCCTTTTGTTTGTTCCACAGCTCTAGCCAAGTGTCTGAGCCAGTGGATTAGTAGTTTTTTTGCAGTGGGCAGAGATACCTTATTTTTCCCAAAAATCCTTGAGAGGTCCTGTTTCCTCAGTGCAGGATATGAAAAACTCAGAAATCCCCCTGACTTCCACAGGTTAAGAAAGCAGTTTCCCATCTGTTCTATTTGCCTCCTTATTTTAGCTGAGCCAGGTAGCTGTCTTCGCAGACAGAAGACTAAGTGTTGAAGTGCTGTTGGCAGTCAGTGGCACCCAGTGTAGGGAACAGAGCAACAAAGTGACATGCTCGGAAGGACTGAAGCAGGCAAGATGCTTACTTTTCTTGCTGAAGTATGTTTTGTGGGAGTTGCGTTACCTGCTAGATACCACCTCCAGCAATGGGCAGTTCTTGAGAACAGTCTCCAAGGGCTCTGTGCTCTTTGCAGCCCCGACCATTAGACAGACATTAGAGAGACCAGTGAGAGCAAGGTCAGGTGAGATTACAGTCCTCCAGTGAAAGACAGTGGGAAGAGCAGGGCATTACCCTCTTTGCTCTCCTGCAGTCTCATCAGCCTGGGGAAGACCAAACCTAGAGCTGCCAGCAGTCATTGCTTATTGGCTTTGGTTTGGGAAGTTCCAACATGTGAGGATGGTCCCATCACTGCTTTTACAGCTTTTGTCTTGGGATTTAATGACTGGTTGGCAATAGGACAGTAGACAAAAACAGATGCCCTTTCTCTTTCTTTAGGCATCAGAAATTCACCCACAGCCATGACATGTGCTGACTCTGAACCAAGCTTGATGCATAACTGAAATCAGAGAAGTTGGGGTATCAGTGACAGAGAAGTGGGATCCTCTTCTACTATGTAGTTGATAAACAATTGAAGAGGAGTCCACTGCAATTTTAGGGCCTTTTGTTTAATGGTCAATGTAGACTTTGTTAGGAGTTTTTGCCAACTTCTGTTTTTTCCCCTTTATCAAGATAGTGTTAGCCCGCTGCACTGATTATTGGCAGTGCTTGTTAGCTGGGTTTCTGAGTAGGCCAGATTCCTGGAAGAAGGCTCCTGGATGTTGGCTGACTCATAGGATTGCAGGAGAGGTGGGTGTACCTGAGAAATACGAGAGGCTGCTTTCCAGAGTTTGGTTAAATCACACACCAAGTTTATATAGTGATTTGTAGGTGGAAAACCTTTGCAAAGTATGAGTTTGCTGTTTTATGAGGCAAAGTAAAGGAAGATTTCCTAACCTCCTCCACATAAGGACACATGCTTATAGAAAAGTCCTGCCCGCATCTGCATAAGACTGCATTTTCCATGCTTAAGTTTCCAACTCACAGTTCTGGCACCCCAAATCTTTTCATGCCTGTTGGTTTCTTATGCTTGGCAAACTCCGATATAAAAGAAACATCAGTTTTGAGAGGTGCTTTGTTCACTGTCTGAGTAAGAAAATTATCCTCTGGCACAGAGGGAAGTGTCATATTTCCTGTATTGCAAGATGTACACCTGGAGCGAATCACTCAGTGTCAGAATGACATCTTCTCTCTGAGTTGTCAGACTGGATGAAGAGTTTTCCACAGCCTTAGCGCCTGCGTTGTTTCACTCCTCTGCTTCTGTATTAAAGCATTACTGAAGCTGTGTGTTTCCACAAGGGAGATGGTAAAGAACAAACCCAGACCACATTTCTTCCCAAACCCCTTTGAATTAAATAAACTAGACTGTGCTCCTGGAAGTTACCCACAGGATGCAAACTTAAGCAATTGGCTGCTAATTAGTTCTTAACAATAATAATGATATCCTTTGTATTCTCTTTCAGCCAGTTCAGTGTAGTCTAATGTTTCAGTAACTTTCTTGTGTGTTTCCAGTGTTAATAGCAGTTCCCTCAGTTTATGTTTATCGGATGTTTCCCTGGGTTCGGTTTGAGATAATTCCTACAAAAGTTTATATCATTTAGCATATGAAGGTGACACACCCTGGAAAGAATTGATAGAGACATTTTTAATTGATACAGATGCATTCAGTTTGCCTACCTGTTTCTTCTGGCTACATCTGAGGCAGATATATCAACTTGTTCCCAATTTCTCCTCTTCCATGTTTTTACAAAACCAATTTTTTCCTGATGTCCTTTTGCAGAAGCCCCTGGTGCTGTCACAGGTCAAACGTCAAAACTGAATAGATGGGATAGCTTAACCTGGCATAAGCATTTACATCCTTGTGCTCCTCTGGTCTTCACACTTTTTCAGCACCTTCCCAATTACTTGGTAGCTGAATTCTGGAAGAAGTTGCTGGTAACTTTAGGTACATCACAGGAAGGTGGGGTGTTGCCTTTTGGAAGGAGATTAGGATATTTTCCTAGGGTCTCCTTCACCATATGGATGAGGATATAGTGAGCTGTTTTTACAGAGAAATGGATGCACTTTTCTTTTTCACTCTCAGAACAAAATCACATGAGTTCTGACATCAGTCACCAGGTACAAATCTTGAAGAATGTTTAATGAAAGGGACAGTATTGTTTCTTGGAAATACAGCTTGTGGTAGTATCCTTACAAAATTACATGCACTTAGGACTCACCTACACTGTTTCTAATTGTGTTTTAGTCTCTCATGAATGCACTTGTACAGTGAAGCAAGACAAAGAAGAGGCTTTAGTGCTTAGTTATGTCTATCTAAGCCCAGCTGTAGGCTGGACAATCAGACTCATGGAATGGTTAGGGTTGAAAGGGACCTTAAGGATCATCTCATTCCACACCCCCTGCCATGGGCAGGGACATCTTCAACTAGACCAGGTTGCTCCAAGCCCCAGCCAACCTGGTCTTGAACACTGCCATGGATGGGGCAGCCACAGCTTCTCTGGGCATGTCATAAGATTTTCCAAAGCTTGACCTCTGTATATTCCAGCTTGATGTGCAACTGCATCACCCCTGGAGACTGACCCCCAAGGTGCCCTTGGGGGACTCAACTGCTGATGGGATCACCTTATCTTTCTTGCTGAAAGCAAAGAAGTTGTTTTCCAGGTCACAGTGTTACTCAACAGAAGTTACAAAACAAGAGCTGAAGAAGGCTACTGTAGTGGGAGCCTGGCATCAAAGAATCGTAGAATGGTTTGGGTTGGAAGGGACCTTAAAGATCATGCAGTTCCAAGCCCCCTGCCATGAGCAGGTACATCTTCCACTAGACCAGGTTTCTCCAAGCCCAATCCAACCTGGCCTTGAACACTGACAGGGATGGGGCAGTCACAGTGTCTAGTCCTAATGTCTAATCTAAATCTCCTCTCTGTCAGCTTAAAATAATTCCCTCTTGTCCTGTCCCTACATGCTCATGTAAAAAGTCCTTCTTCAGATTTCTTGTCAGCCTCTTTAGGGATGGAAATGCTGCTCTAAGTTCTCCTTGGGGTCTTCTCTTCCCCAGACTGAACAAGTCCGGCTCTTTCAGCCTGTCTTTATACAGGCTTCTGTCCTATGAAAGGCATGGAAGAGCAAGAAGAAAGGCATGGAAGAGCAAGAAGAAAGACATGGAGTAGCAAGCAGCATGTCCACAAATTCAAAGAATGGATCTGGTATGTTGACCTAATAGTACATCCATCACTTACAGACGTGCGTCTGTGATCCCACTGCCTGACTTTTCAAAGCTGTGCTATAGCACTTCATGGTAAAAATGTATTCTTTTTCAAACACTTTGGCACAGGACGAAGGGATTCAGAGTACAGGAAAGTAGTTAAAGTTTTGGTTGATTCCTCAAAAGAGCAATCAGGTAGATATACTAAACCATGTGTTCTCTGTTTGTTGAACCAACACAGTAATTTATTTACCCCAGAACATGTAATGGTAAGAATTACCTGGGGATTTTGATAAAATGATTCAGAGAAGCAACTGAATTATTTCTTGATAGAAACATTTATCTTGTTACTTCATAATGATTTAATACTCACCCTTTGAATTTCTTCGAATAACATTAGTTGTGATAGAGCATAAGTGAATTTTATTTTCCACTATGTCCAAGCCTTCATGGAAGACCGAACATAGTCAAAACTCTCTTCATAAGGAGTCAAGCATGTGAGGTAGAGCTGCGGGCTTTTTTATAGTAGGTATTTTAAAGTACTTAGGGCTTTGGAACGAAGAGGGGAGCTTCAGTTGCTGTGGAAGTGCCAAGCCTGACAATGCCTTGTCACAACAACCAGGCTCAGTTCTTAGCAAGGCTTGAGCAGAGTCACTGCAGATTTTCCCAGGAACAAAATGCTGGCTGCCACAATATGAGCAGTAAATGCATTTCGATTCTGTTCATATTCCAGAAATCAAGTTCTCAGTCATATTAAAATTCAATACTTATTTAACAAAGATTTACTGTATATTAATGAGGCCAGTTGATCAGGACCTGTTTTGTGTCCTGAAAGTTAACTGGAGTGCACACTGTTTCAATACTGATCAGAAGATAAAACTTTTTTCTCTTGAATCATTAACTCTATAAACAGCCAGTATTCCATCCATAGGACATTTTACAGCTATTAACACCTTTGGCTTAGTTTAAAAAAACACAGTGTAAAGGTTCTGTAAGAAAGTCTGTTTGCAACTTAAAGGCCATTGCATCACTTCTCTCTAAATTTCAAATTTAAAACTCCATTTGTGGCATGGATGCTCCTTAGCTAGTGGTATTTATTTAACATTAAACCTTTTTTTCCAGGACAATACTCCTACAGACTAATGAAATAGAACTATACCTGATATTTAATGAGATGTGGTGATCTCTGAGCAGACCTGTTTGAGCTATTAAATGAGTCACCATACTGATGTTAACAATACAATAATGAAGCTCTTTCACATTTCCAGGTATCGAGAGGAAGTTACAAAAATACTTCACTTGCAAGGAAGTGTTCTACTCATTAGACCTTTCACTTTGGACAAACAGGAAAAAAAACTTCTTGTTTGTAGAACTGTATGTTCTACTGACTGTTGATCTCCAGTGATGTACAGGTCTTTCTGGACTTGAAAAAATACACCTAGAAATGAAATAGACTTAGAAATCCTTTAACAAAGACAGACCTTGTTGTCTTGCACTTAGATGTAGTTTAAAAAAATGGGGTCCTATATTTCCTTATCAGTTAGAGCTTTGTGAATCATAATCAGCATCTCATACTGTCTTGCACAAAGAGCTGTATAAAGTTTAACTGTTGTTCAAAAGCAAGAACAACACAGATAGGTACTTTTTCAGTTGCATTAAAGAACCACTATGAAAATAAAATGATTGAATCATAGAATAGTTTGGGTTGGAAGCTCATCCAGTTCCAACCACCCTGCCATGGGCAGGGGCACTTTCCACTAGACCAGGTTGCTCAAATCCCTGTCCAACCTGGCCTTGAACATTTCCAGGGATGGGGCAGCCACGGATTCTCTGAAAATCCTACAATTCTACCAGTGGGCTGCTCTCAATCTAGTCTCTGCCCAGACTGTATTTGTACTTGGGATAGAGGCTGGCATGGGCCCATGTTTCCAGCCTGTGAAGGTCCCTCTGGATGGCATTCCTTCCCTCCAGCGTATCCACCGAACCACACAGCTTGGTGTCATCGGCAAACTTGCTGAGGGTGCACTCAATCCCACTGTCCATGTCAGTGACAAAGATGTTGAACAAGATCAGTCCCAACAGTGATCTCTGAGGGACACCACTCATTATTGGTCTCCAATTGGATAAAAGCCATTGACCACAACCCTCTGCATGTGGCCATCCAGCCAGTTCTCTATCCACTGAGTAGTCCATCTGTCAAATCCACACCTCTCCAGTTTCAAGACAAGGATGCAAGGTAGGACAGTGGCAGATGCTTTGTACAAGTCCACACAGATTATCGGTCACTCTTCCTTTATCCACCAATGCTGTGTCCCCATCATAGAAGGACACCAAATTTGTCACATGATTTGCCCATAGTAAAGCCATGCTGGCTGTCACCAATCACCCCCTTATTATATATGTCTATCTGCCATAGCATACACAAACTACCTGCTCCATGATCTTGCCAGGCATTGAGGTGAGACTGACTGGCCTGTAGTTCCCTGCCTCTTCCTTTTTCCCCCTTTTTAAAAGTGGGGGTTATGTTTCCCCTTTGCTAGTCAGTGGGAACTTCACCTGACTGCCACGACTTCTCAAATATGATAGATAATGGCTTGACAACTGCCACTTCCCTCAGGACCCACAGATGCTTCTCATCAGGTCCCATGGACTTGTGCACCTTCAGGCTCCATTGATGGTCTCAAACCTGATCTTCTTCTTCTACAACAGGCAGTTCTTCATTCTCTCAGTCTCTGCCTTGTCTTCTGCAACTGGGCAGTGTCACTGGAGCTCTTGCCAGTGAAGACAAAGCAAAAAAGTCACTGAGTGCCTCAGCCTTCCCCATGTCCTGGGTAGCCACGTCTCCTGTTTCCTTCCACAGAAGTCCCACACTTTCTGACGTCTTCCTCTTACCCTCGGTGTACCTTCAGAGGTTTTTCTTCTTGTCCTTAACAAGGACAAGTTCTCCTTGCTGGGCTTTGGTTTTCCCAACCTGATCCTGGCCGCTCAGACAGTTTCTCTGTATTCCTCCAAGGCTACCTGTCCTTCCATCCTCTGTAGGCTTCCTTTTTGTGTCTGAGTTTGTCCAGGAGCTCTTGTTCATCCACACAAGCCTCCTGGCGTTTTTGTCTGACTTCCTCTTTGTTGGGATGCATCACCACTGAGCTGGCAGGAGGTGATCCTTGAGCGCTAGCCAGCTTGCTTGGGCCCCTCTTCCCTCCAGGGCTTCATCCCATGGTACCCCACCAAGCAGGTCCATGAAGAGGCCAAAGTCCATTCTCCTGAGGTCCAGTGTAGCGAGTTTGCTGTGCACCCTCCTCGCTGCTCTCAGGATCTTGAACACCAGCATTTCATGGGCAATGCAGCCAAGGCTTCCCTCCAGCTTCACATTCCCCACCGTGTTGCTGAGAGCAAGGTCCAGCACAGCCTCCTTCCTCATAGCTTCCTCTGTAGCTTGGAGAAGGAAATTATCATCAACATATTCCAGGAACTGCCTGGATTGCTTATGCCTTGCTATGTTGTCCCTCAAATAGATGTTGGGATGGTTGAAGTCCCCCATGAGGACCACAGCTTGTGAATGTGAGGTTGCATCTATCTGTTTAGAGTTCTTCATCCACTTGGTCTTCCTGGTTTGGCAGCCTGTTCTTCCCATTACATCTCTTTCTGTACCCAGTGTTAACAAAAAAAGCACTCCAAATTGTCAACAGCAACTTTTTAAGAGCCTTCCCTATCTGTAGGGATGTAAGAAACTAAAGATTAATTTTGCTAGTCACCAGTATTGGTAAATAACCTAATGTGAAAATTAAAGTCTCTGCTCTAGACATGGGACTCTTTTATCTATGTCAGCTGTTTAGCTGTGATCTTAAATACTGTATAGAATAATGTAGTATCTTCATAAAGCTGTATTTCCTTAGGCTTTTTCCCCATACTCATCACTAACTTAATTAATGCAGTTGGCAGGGACTAGGAGGAGCTGATTATACTTAACCTCTATAAACATTTGCAGCAAGCAGGGTGCCTACTCTTCTTTGAACCACTTGTAAAACTTGGATAGTAAACCATCTGTTCTTAGTGTTTTCCCAGGGTGCAAATGTGATCCAGGAAAAACAGAATGTTTTGCTAACTGTAAACCAGATACCACAATGGTGATTAGACTGCTGTTTCCTTTAATGGCTTCAGAGTCTTTAAATATGGATCACTTAAACACATGATGATAGTAACATGCATGCAGAAAGCATTAAAGCCAAAAAATAAAGGTAGCTCATTAGAACTGATGCTTCTGTTCATGAGTAACAACTGGAGAGCACTACTTTATATGCACTCATTATTGTGTTCCTCCAAGAAAAGTTGGTACACAGATTTCTCTGAAAAAGGGATGTTTTAGAGGCCTCTGTTAAATGTAAAGGTTCTGTCTGAGCAGACACTTGCTGTGCTGTGGCACTCCTTGCGGCCCATCACACCACAGAAGCATTCTGGATCTGCTTGTTACATAGCTCTGAGAAGGCAGAAGAGGTGCCCAGTGCTCAGGCTTGATGTGAGCAGCATCATGACTGCTGCCTCAGTGACCAGATGTGTCCACAGCTGGTGGGAAGTGTGCTCTGCAGGGGACAAAGCAGTCCCACTTGGGGAGATGTCTGTAGCAGGATGCCCAAGCCTGTGGAGAAAGGGAGGAAGAGGCCCCTGGGAGGAGAGGCTGCCTACTCCATTGTTTCCAGGTGGAGACTGCTCCTTGCAGGGTCATTTAAAGGAAACCCAAGGCCTGGGCATGGCCTGCAGTTGAAGCATGAGCACAGTGCTACCACCCTGCCTGCTCTGGCCACTCTGGGTCACTCTTCTCTTGTTCCTCCAGGCCTGAAGCCATGGTCTGCTTGGGTCTGAGGCCAGGGTGCTCAGACTGTGTGGCACAGAGCACCACCACAGTATTGGCTGGAAGGGATTGCTGGAGGCTTCTTGTCCCTCCCAACCCAGAGCAGGAGTGTTGCTAGGTGGGATCAAGATGTGTTCAGCCAAGTCCCAGGAAACTTCCAACAAAGTGGCTCCACACCATCTCTGGTGAGGTGATCTGGTTCTGCATTGCCCCCTTGGAAAGGAGGCCCTCCCTGTGTGCCATTTGAACCCCTACATGAAGACCGTTTGGAGTGTTTATCTCTTTCTGTTGAGTTTCCTGGGGCTGTGGGCTGAAATTCACTGCTGTATTTTCTTTCTACACCACTTCCCAACCTACATGCACACAAAAAACATGCAAGAAAAAACTTCATCCAAAGAAGCACCTCTAGTGTTAGAGGATAAGTGGGCATATGTAACCAAGTGCAATTTATCCTTCAAAAGATCATCATAATAGGCTTTTCCCAGACCCTTTTCAGGGTTTGATATGCAGAAGAGCATGCTGCAGAGAAGAGAGGGTGAGCTGAGGATTTTATTTTAGTTGGTAATGCCAGATTTGAAAGCTCTACAGAACAAGGAGAAAAATCCTGGTTTAAGTGGTACATAATCAGAGCATTAATAAGCCTTCACAATGCTGGGAGATAATACATATGGTACATTATTCAGCACAACAGCTTATTTGAGTGTGCCACATATGCCAAGCAAGATGACATCAGATCTCAAGAATCTACATTGCACGTTGCTAAGCTGATAACCATGACAGTTCTGAAAAGTGGGAGGAAAAGGATAAATAGAGTTTTGAGCAGAGGGTGGCAAATGAATTTCAACAACTGGAATATGAGAACAAAAAAGTTTACTTGGTGAAATGAGGGAACTTATGTAGCTGGGGAGGATTCTGTCCTCTTAGGGTGTCAGAAAATGCAGACATGTAGATTGGGGTTTGGCCACTGTTGCAGAGGCTAAGATCTGGGTTTAACTGGCTTGTTTTTGGTGGAGAGAGATCTCTTTTCTTATGGTTAGTGTAAGCACGAATAATCCTTTAAAGAACTAAGCATTTACTATAAATAACATGTTGGAGTTACTATAAATTTCTGCCATGAGCTCCTAGTATATTCAGTAGGACACTATAAGCCCTATGCTGTGTATTACAATGAAGTTTTTTCCAGTCTTGCTACCTTGCTCCCTTCAGCATATATTTGTTCAGCATTGCAACTCTGGTAGTGATGGTAATAGCTACTACTGAAGTGGATCCAAGTATATACAGCATGACATCCTTTCACCCACCACTGGATATGAAATAAAGGAATTGTTCAAGTGTATGCAGTAACTATTTAAATCATATTTGAACATGAAACAAAACCTGTGCTGTAGCCAACTGAAACAGCATGGAAAATTTGTAGAGTTAGATGATAACTGCCTGAATTGGAGTCCAGCCAGTAAATCCAAGCTAGTATCCTGATGCTAAAGCTTTACTAGACACTCACTCCTACAGAGAGAAAGGCACTCCTGAAATAGGAACAGCAATAAGCAGTGAGGACTTCTCTTTCATGCCTTATGTCAAAGACCTGTAGTACACTTCAACCACCCTCTTTCAAAATGGACTTTGCTTAGGCAGCCACTGCCACCACAAGTTGCAGCATGAAGTGGTCCTTGAAGGGCTGTTACCCAAACACCATCCTGCTTCATTGGCAAGAGATGACAAATGATGGGGTGGCTGCTGTTGATGCAAAAGTTACTACATTGTGCAGATGCAGTCCAACTGAAATAGTATGAAACTCTAGCAGATCACAGTCCGGGGACAGGTGAGATGGAGTCACTGCCTTGCAGAGCACTGCCCAGGGAAGTGTCTATGTGGCAGGCATGGCTGCACTCACATGAAACATGCTGGTTGAAAGCCAGTGCAGAGCTCCTTAGACAGTCATGCTGTGCTGTTCATTAAACACTGAGCTTCTCCTTTTGCTGGAGCAGCCCTGGCAGGTGAAAGTAAACCAATGAGCTTAGCAGGTCAGGCCAGCAGGCAACCTGGGACAGTCTTTGACATAATGGTCATCAAACTACTCCCTGGAAATGAGAAAGACCAGGATGAACCTGGACTACCCTCACACTGAAATGCTGAACATAGGTATGTATGATAGTTCAGGTTCACATATTGGCTTCATGACAACAGTGGAATCTTTGTCATGGTGACAACATGGTAGAACTTCTGGGCCAGCACGTTTATGTCCAGCCTGCTAACTACTGGGAGGCAGTGCTGAGGACACTGCTGAGATCTTTCCTAATGTGGGGTTTTAGATGCTGTTGCCTCTTAGACACTATCTCAGCTTCACCTCATCTGTGCTCTAATTTTCATCTCCCATTGGCAGTGGAAGCATCTAAATGACACCAATGGTTGCACATGTAGCCAGTATTCATGGTCCTGGAAGCCCCATATCAGCTTCCCAATGTGCCTGAGAGCCACAAGAAACACATCACATACAGTGGGGAGCTGAAGTACGTTTAAGTGACTGGCAGGGAGAGGCTAACCAAGGTTCCTTGCTTAATTATAGGCTGGGGCTGTGCACACAGCTGCATCCCAATGCTGTGGGACACTGGAGTCCTTCCTGCTGCAGATCAGGCCACCCAACCACTGCACACCAGTGCACCTCTGTGGGACCAAGCCTCCTGTTTGCACAGCTGTTCCTCCAGAGATGTGGCCAGCCCTCCCTGCCTCACAGTATTTCAAAGCCAGCATGACAAGCTCTCACAAACTCACAACTAAAATTCACTGGTTTCACACATTTTTTGCACAGTGGAATTCCCTCTCAAGAAAGGAAAATCAGTGTTTCTAAATCTTGTCCCTTCTCTGCTCCAGTGGTTTCCCAGTTTGTCTCCCTGCTTATAGTAATGGTCACTCCTAGGATGTCGAAAAGAAAGATCACCTCCTAGATAGCACAGGGAATAAAAACAAACCCCAAACCAAATGCAGGGTTCATGCTCCACTTCAGAGCACTGCCTTCTCTGTGACTGCTGGTGAGGCCTCTGAAAGCATACAGAGAGTGCCACAACATGTCATGTCTTCTCCTTAGGGACAACGTGTCTTCCTGGCTGAGAATCAGATGAAAGAGTAATCTTTTTCTGAGCTGTTTCAGAAAAGCCCCATTCAACCAAGCACTGACCTAGCTACCTACTCAGCTTTGCTGGTCTGTGCCCAGAATGTGCACTGCTCATTGCAGAGCTCTGTTGCAAGATCTGGATGGCACTGTGGTATCAGAGAGGCATGGGTAACACTGTGACTTGCAGAGGATGCATTTCATGGGTTGTTAGGTTGGGAGTTTAGGTATATTTAAATTGACGTTATTCTCTTCAGCAATTGCTGTTCTGACCACCTGAGCAGAGAACTCCATCTCCCCTTATCAGACCTTTGCTGGGAGATCAAACAGGACTGCAGTCACCCTTTTCCATGCAGACTGGTGGTAAATAGCATTGGTCTGTGGGCCTATTGATGTTATTTGGGGGATGTTTTGGTCCACAGCATCAGCAAGCATTTCACACTCTTTGCACATGCTTACAGGATGCTGGGCCCAAACTCTCTTGAGACTAACTGTGCTCTGGTGGGAAATGATGAAGACCACTGGTGTGGTTTAGAGGTACCTCAGCTTATAAATTTAAAAAAAAAAAAGGAGAGGAAAAAGTGCTATAGAAACTACTAAGGAAAGGAATAGAGGAAGAATTTATCATCAAGTAGAAAGGCAAATTCTTGAGGAATTCTTGAGGAATACAGGAAATGGTATTCATACTGCAGTCCTTTGGAAACCAGAGACATTTCAGAGCAATTAGAAGTTACACTTGTTATTTATTTAAATACCAGCAGTGCTTTTCTTATGCCTGTTACTCAGCCAAGAAAAAAGAACAACTGATTCCACACCTGAAGTTGATACTGCCCAGCTTTCCAAGGGCTACTGGAAAGTGTTTTGAATTGATAGAATCATGGAATGGTTTGGGTTGGAAGAGACCTTATAGATCATCCAGTTCCAATCCTCCTGCCACAGGCAGGGATGATGCCCTGATGTCTACCTGGTTACTTCTTCACACTGTTGGGGAAATCTCCACAGAGGGATTCTAGAGGCTCTTCTACTCCTATGGGCTGCCCTGTTCTGTGGGCAGGAATGGGGTTTGTGCTATGGGACAAGTTGGTTATGTCGGACAGCCTCTTCCCTCCAGGTGGAGACAGTGACCAGCTTTGAGTATAGTTTTTTCCCCAAGTGTTTCCAGTGAAAAATGTTGATGTAACTGCATTTCTGCCTGCTCTGAAAAAGCAGATGTGCTTTTTCAGATGAGCAGAGCTGATTGTTGTATAAACACTCAGCATTTTATAACAAAAACACCCTTTGCTTCTTCCTAAACAAAACCACTCAGCTGTGTCCCTGCCATGGGCAAGAACATCAAACTTCTCAAACATCAGCAGTTTTTGAACTTTTGGAAAGTTATCACCAGCTGAAAAGGCAATCAAAGTGTTTTTTGTAAGGTGATCTTAAGTGTATGCCTTTGCATTATACCATGTCTCTGACAAAAATATAAACTAGTATTCATTGGGAGAAACATGTCTTTCAAGCTAGTTAGCTTGACGGGACACTGAACTAAGGAAAGGAAAAGTCTGTATTTTCCCAAGAAAGGATTGCTTTGGACACCACTGCAGAGAGTTTATAAACTCTGCAGCTAGTGAGTCCTTCAGCAGCAGAGGAAGATGGGGTGACAGATGTTCTAATGGTGTCCTGCCCTGCCTGGCTGTGACTGCAGGGCTCCACAGCAGCCCTTTGCCTGCACCCAGCACATTACTCCATCCCCAACCCAGAGCTCCCCATCCCCTCCACAGGCTGGAAGTGGCAGAGTTTGTCCTGCTGTCCATCACACTGCAGAGCATGGTGGGGCCAGCGGACCAGTGCTGTGTCAATTTTGCTGCCACCTCCTACAAGCCTTCCCGTAGGGCTTTAGATGAATCCTACTGTATGTACCAGAGAGTAAAACCTATTGCAAATTCAGTGTGCTGGGCTTGACCAACTGTGGGTTTAAAATATGAGCAGATGGAGAAAACCTTCATATTTACTCCTAATTACTTCTCACATTGTTAAAACCCTCCATAGAAAGCTAAGCTAGAAAAGATGGTGAGAAACATGAGATTTTAGATTTTACAAGGCACAAAAAGCTTCCCCAGTCAAAATGGTTACACAAGAGTCTTTTCTATTTACGTCACCATTTAAGGATTATCACCCCTGGTGCTAACCAACTGCTCCATGACCCCACAGTTTGGAAACTGCTACAATAGGAAGACACACATATACCTGTGTACAGTATCACCTACATGCAGCCATCTGCTACTCTGTCGTACTTGGACTTCTTACCGTCTCTCTGTGCTGTACATCATTTGAAAATACTGTATCTCAAGAGTTTCCCCATTACAAAATGGGCCAAAAAAAAGCATGAGAGTGTTGTCACATACTCGAGATCCCTTTGTTTTGTTTTTATCCTTGAAAAATGTGATATTTTAGGTCTTAATCTTTGCTGATGGACCCCAATCCCCAGGCTTCTTATGTCAATCCAAAAGTACTGGTAATTGTTTAAACTCATCTTCAGATACCAATTGGTTTTTGTTCTGCCCCTTACTTGGTTATTTTACCTTAGCATGGCCACTAATCCCATTATTTCTCATCACAGGTTTTGCTTACCTTACTGAGATTAAGTGCCAGGCAGTGCACTGCTGCCTGGGAGCTGTACTATGAATGACACACATGGGTTGATATGGGAACGTATCCTTCAGTTCTTACTGGCACCAGAGGTGAGGTTCCACTGGAGTGCAATAGGAATGGGTCATCAGATCCAGGGATTATAATTCGCTACAACTTTGTGCCTTGCCTTGTGTTAAAGGATCCCAGCCAGCAGACATTCAAGGTACCATTGCCATGAATAATACTGCAGCAGCAGGAGTTTCTGATTAAAAGAGGCACATCACAAAATAGGTTAGAGGTTGTAGTGGTGTCAGTGTCATTAGTGGCAATGTGCATCCCTCTAAGAGCTGGTGTCATGCAGCCCAACCAGTCTCAAGATACCTCTTTCAACAACCCCCCTCCCATGCCATTGAGAGAGGGGAGGAGGAAGGCTGTGCCAGCTATAGAAGCTACTCTCAGTATGAGGAGCAGTGGGATTTTCTTTGCATTAGCCTCCATTCATCTATGCTTATAAGGAGTTCTTTCTTTACAGGATAACTTGGCAAATGTGAGCCACTACTGTATATTAAGTAGCAAATGTTGTCCATTTTGTATACCAATGTCCTTGGCTTATTGAGATCTTCACTGAAAGAAATATTCCCATTACCTTGCCTTGGAAAAAGCTTGCTTTCGTTCTCCACCATTTAACTCCTGTCAACATGTACAGTGTAAAAACCTTGTGGTTTAACACAGCTATTTTAATATTGATTCAACATATGTCAGCTGGGACTGGATCTCTCCCCAGTTCATCTATTTGCCTGTCTTATCCATCTGTCTATAAGTCTAATTTGTTACGCAGACATTTCATTCCAATATGGTCTTAATATATACTATGGGAACATCCTTTGCTGATCCATGCTCCAAGCAGAGAACAGCACTTAGGTTTTCAAAAGTGAATGCAGCCAACAGGGCAAATGATAAATAGCAATAGAGGATCACAGATGAGCCAGTACCTAAACACAACAAAAATTAAAGAACAGCTTTCTTAAATCTCAGCAGAAATGTCTATGTGCAACATTCTGGGTTTGGCTGTTAAAACAGCCTTGTACGTATTTGCATTTGAACTATTACAGTCTTTAATATGTTGTGAAGGTAGCTACAACATAAAAAATGAGAACAGAGCATGTGGCAACACTGTCCTGACTAGATTTCTCCATTGTTTTATTTGCTTAATAGCTCATTACACAGAATAAAGAGCAAGTTTTCAAAGCCATAGACTTAGTTACCCTACCACTGTAGATTCAAGAACCAGAGATATAATAAATGCCTGGCCAACATTCTTCAAACATAACCCCCAGATAGTTGAATTTAAAAAAAAAAAAACAAAAAAACAAAAAACCTATACCAAGAGCTGGGCAAAAATATTTCTGAGAGTTAATAAACCAAATTATAATATTAACCTATACAGTATGAGCTGTTCTATAAGAATGAAACTATTTCAAGAGATGAGAATGTAATTTATTCCTCCTTCCCCCTTCCTGGTATTAAAAGGGTTAGGGTTATTTTTGAAACATTAAAAAAAAAAAAAACAAACCCAACTCTTAAAATTGGTTTTGCCATAAACAGTACCAGCTCAGACCTATCCCTTTTATTACAAATAAAGTTGCCATAGTATAACCCCAAGATCTACCACACATCTTTGCACATATAGCTTCTCCAGCATTTGTTGATAGAAAAAGGAGCAAAATGTGCCTGTTAGCCTACAGGCTTTAATTAGCTCAGATGAACAGCACATCCACGGGATCATTTTAAACATACAGGAATAGTAGGTTTCTGAAAGAAGCAAACCAGTGATGACATTTGGATGAATTCTGATGAGAACTCTCTGGGAGCTGAACAGACTGGAGAAAGTTCATACAGCTTGTTCTGCTCTCCACAGTTCTTACACTCACACTGATACTGATTAATTCATTTGGTAATCAAAAGGTAAAAGAGAAAAGACACTGAGGTGATTCTGCAGTGTTTTTAGTACCTTAAAAATTACAGCATTGCTGAATCCAGAATGGACTTTGAGTGTATAACACAAAACTGGGACTATGCCAGTAGCAGAGATGGGCTTGCGATATTGTTAGCACAGCAGTCACGGCAGCCTAGAGCTTACTAAAGAGCCTGAGTGAGCATGGCAGTGGTGAGTCCACACAGATGGCTGCCATAGCTAACTGGTGAGCTAGCTTAAAACATGTTCCCATGCACCTGCAGAGGAAGCTCAAAATCTTCAGCTATGTAAGGTGGCCCTCCCTTTGTCCATGCACTGCCTCCTGTGGACGGCATGGGGGCAAGCACCGAGGAGAGGCTCGAGCAATTCTCGTATTTGCTGTAATCCAAAGCATCCTCTTCTCCACCTGCATTACTATGCACTGTCCTCTTTTGCAAGAACCCTGATACTCAGGAAAATGGCAGCAGCTACAAGAGAGAGAAAAAAGGGAAGGAAGGAGCTGAAGAGTAGTCACCCTCCCTGCTGTTCCTGGACTGAATAACTAATACACTTTTTATATTCTATCACATTGCCTGTTAGCAGCACAGATGGTAAAAAATACCCCCGAATGCAAAGGAGTGCAAAATAAAGATATAACCATGTGGAGCCTAGACAGGCTGACTGTGTGGGGTAAGCAAACACAGTACATTTGAATACAGCTAAATGGCAAATCATCCATTGAAGACTGCAAAGCATAGTGTAGGTTTGCAGGATAAGGGAAGTCATCCCAGCAGTTTGAAGAAGGACGTGGGGTTGTGGGAAATATTTAGCTAATCACAAGCTTCCTGTGTGACACAAAGGCCACAAGTGCTAAAGGAGAATGTGAAAATGGGCCTTCATCCAGGGCAGAGAAGTTCCCACATGTATGTCTTTGACATTGGTGCAACTCCTGGACTGCTCAGCTGGCTCCTGATACCTGCAGTTCAAGAGGGATGCTGGTGAATTGGAGGCTGTCAGAGCAGAGCTAGGACTGGTTAACAGATCAGAAATTGCCTTCTACTAAAGACTGCTGGAGCTCAAATCTGTGCAACTTAGAAAAATAAAATGGGGGTTTGGATGTTCTTGATGACAGTCTAAGAATACTTGTAAGGGCACAGAAATAGGTTGTTAATTTTCATTGTTCTGACAGAGAATGGTATAGGCAGATTGGATAGCCAGGTATTGAGATGTGATAAAGTCAACCAGAAATACAGCACTGCATTCTTCACAGGGAGAATATTTAGGTTTGGGGACTTCTTTTCAGTGTTGCAGTGGTTCCATCTCCATGGAAATTGTAAAATGGAGAGGCCTGGTTTTCTAACTGGTCTGCTGCAATGCAAGCTGAAGTTAATTCAGGACCAAGTTTTAGAAAAGATTGGACTGGTTGGTCACAGCATGTTTTATGGGCTGTCAGTACTGAGATACCGGGCTTCCTTGCCCAGCTTTCATGAGACTACAGCTCATCTACATGCACTGGGCCTCCGTTTCAGCCACACAGTTAAGGCTTGGTCCTGGAAGTAAATAACTCAAGGGATCTGGCCTACAAATAAGGGAGAAATCAAAGGTTTCAGTGCCTGAAATTAGATATTGCTATTGTCTGTAGCAGCATGCAACTCGTTTGCTAATGAGCTCATTAATCGCTCTCTCTCTGAAGATCTTGCCTTTCAGCTCAGATAAAAGCTTTTCTCCAAGAAGACTTCTTCCTTGGCTACTTTTCTTCCCCAGGAGGTAAGGTGAAAGCCATGGAGAAAGGTGTTGTGTTTTGAGTCAGGAGTTTGGCATTTGTTGACCAGGGCAGCTAGGGCATTCCTTCAACATCCCAAGTCATAGTAACACTGGATAAATTCTGATCTCAGGCCTTTGCCCGGGGTTGGGGGGTGGGGGAAGTGGGGGGGAAGGCGGAGGGTTGCTGAAACTGCTGAGCAGTTGGAGGGGAGCTGAATCTTAGTTGTGAGATTGTGCTCTGGCTTGCTAACCCTGAAACTTGGATGGATCACAACATCTGTTGTGGGGCCCTAGGAGCAGGTGATGTGGGAATGAAGCCATGTGCACTATGGACACCACTATTTTTGTTGCTGCATCTAGCCTTCAAAAGGAATCCATGTGAATGTCTCCAAAGCCCTCATTAGATTAGCTTTTACATCCGGCCCATTCATGCTGCTGCATTTTTGTTGCCTCCTTTTTGAGGGACTCCAGAGGCCAGAGGACTGGAATCCAGTAATGGGAGTGAGACCGTGGTCTGTATAGGCCCGGGGACTTCACAGGGACAGGGCAATGCTCCTGAAGATTAGACACTGGGAGCTAACCCCCTTACCTGTGATTCTGTAGGCAAACCTGAAGTGATGGCTTTGCTACTCCCCAACAACATACTTGTGCTTCCCTGAAGGGGAGGTTTTGGCTCTAGATTTGGGGTGTGGGAAGGAAAACAGTTGCACTGCTTTGATGGGGAAGAACTCATCAGTAAAGGCCTGATCTTTACATTAGGGTGGAGGTGGGACTGAGAGGCAGTGGGGAGGAGAGAAAACCTCAACTATTTTGATATGTTAAAGGTGGCAGGTGCCTATTTTCTATCACTGTTACACAACCATTTTGCATATCCCTTTTTTTCTGGCCCTCAACATATGGGAAGAACATTATTTCTTCCTTTTTTTAAAACAGATGGAGGCTGCTGGTCGCCACAGCTCTGTTGACAGTCAGTTCACTATTTGGAACATACATGGACTTGGTAAAATATATTCCTCTTATGAACCAGCTAATCTTTGAAATTTAAGTTTCCTGAGTTTCCTGCACCATCTTCAAAGAAAACAGCCAGTGTTTTTTTTCCCCTTTTAGCAAATGGTCTGGAAGTCAAATAACTCAGAAAACAGGAAATTAAATGAATTGCTGCAAAATCCTGCAGATGATTCTAATTTCATTTTTACAGCTAATAAAGAGAACATGTTCTTATACAAAACCATAGAATAGCTACAATGCTAGATTTTTTTTTTTATGTAATTTATTTACTTACACTAAGTGTCAAAGTCCTTTGTCTGTAACCTGTATTAATAATAAAAGTAAACAGGTATCCTTCACATAAGGTCTTTGCAGCACATGTCTCACAAGGACTTCATCATGACACTCTCTGGAAGCTTGCCGACTTATCAGTGAGATCTTTTGAGCTCAGTGTTCAAGAAAATAGGCTTTTACAGACATACCAGCAGAAACAGGAGTAGTTTTCAAATAAAGAGAGGCCCAGTGATGATTTATGGAAGATTAAGGACACATCTTCTTAAAAGAATGAAGGAAGCTCTGCTAACAGACTGAAAGTATTACTACTTGCTTCACCACTCCAACATTTCTGTTCACTGAAAATGATTGGCATACCTCTGCTGTGCTGAAAACAGCAGATGGCACAGTGTCTCTCTGTTGGGAATGTTGGCCACAACCCAGGCAGGTATCACAAAAGCGGTCATGACTGCTTCATGTCCTGGCTGAAGCTCCAGCAGAGAGGCCACCTCTGGATGTAAACAGCAAGTGAACCAACCTGAAGTGCAGCTTCCTATTGGTGTACCCCTCCAATTTAATTTTCAGTTGTTTTTCTTAGAAGAGACTTCCTCAGGCCTAGCACCTTCCATATGTATCAAGAATCTGTGACTTCTTAAAGAATATAAAATGATGCTCAGTATTTTGTGAAACCAAGTACCACTGAGATACCCAGAATGGCATTGTATGGGCATTACTGTGTGATAATGGAACGACACTTGGTGAGAAAACCTGCCATATGGTATAGTTTAAAAGTCTCCACCTGATACCTCCTGGCAGGTGCAGAAATTCTAAAATGAAGTGAAAATATGTGTGTGAAAGCATGAGAAAAAAATAGAACATGGGTTAGAAGAATGGCCTGTGCTCATAGCCAAAGACATGACTGTAAGAGATAAAGCCAGTAAACAAGGAGGAATGTGTTGTTTACCAAGACCAGAGAGCCTGTGCTCTGATAAAGCCATGTGCTGGTGCCAGGAGGAATGGCAACAGTACAGTCTGGTGCACTTGCCATTCTTCTTCAACTCTTCCAACAGGACAACAGACCACAGCTGCACAGATAACAAAACTTGGAATAAAAGTCAGGAAAATTTCCTATATGTCTTGCTGCTTTGGAATATGTGCTTCTTAGAGTGCCAGTGGGTATAAGCAATTTACACAGAGATTTGTAAACTTGTGCCCCTTTCATAGGGTCTTGTGCTTAGCCTTCTTACACTGATTTCCTACACAGACAGTAAATAACCTTTAATTTACAACTGGGAACTTCATCTAAAGGAGCCCACCCCGGAAATTTTATTAAGAGGTACTTGGTTTTCTCAACATTAGATCTCAAAAAACAGTAACTGACAGCCTGTTATACCCAGGGGCCATGGCAGCTAGCTCCCACCTGCAAGATGTTTTGATTGTTGATTGAGAAGGATGACAGAATGCGGGTTAAAAAAAAAAAAAAAAAGAACCAAAAAAGGCATATTTGCACTTTCAAAATGTCATTAGTCAAATGGCAGTCTAGACCTGTAACTCCAAAGATGTAAATCAATGCCCATTTGGGAGCTCAGGGCACACAGTTCTTCTCTTTCACCTAGTAAGAAATTATCAGAAGCAGTCAGAAGGAAAACTCCCTGCTGTTCCTGACCTGGAAAGAATGCTGGTACTGAAATGCTATTGCCTGAGGTGTCAACACAAATAGCTAGAAGGAAAAGTCAACTCCATAGCATGGAGGGGTGGGAGAGGGGAAAGAATGGAGTAGGTTACCACAGTAGCAGAGGAAAGATTCAACACCGCAGGGTTCTGTTCCACTAAATGGAAATGTCTTCTGAATGAAGTGAGAATAAACAAAGTGCCAGAAATCAAGCTTTACGCTTGATATGTCTCATTACTAGCTGGAAGGTACAAAGGCCAAGAGAAAGTGTTTATAAAGAAAAGGTAAAAGTGTCCATACTTCAGAAAAATAAGTAGAAATGTCTTTCCTAACTGTGAGGCAGGTAGTCTGAAGTAAGCAAGTAGCAGTAAAGAGGGGAGCTTGCCCTGAAGTGTATGCAGAGCAAGTGCTTTGAATCTGGGTGCAGCACAGAGGCAGCTGTAATGAAGACCCCACAAAAGGTGAGGTGTGTCATATTTGTACTAGAAAAACATGCAGTAGCCTGACTAGAAGACAGAGTGAATCAAAGCAGAATCCCAAGTGAGGGTGACCAGAGTGTCATTCCTAAGATCACACCTGAATTGCAGAGCTCCTCAGGAGAAGTGACATCTATCGCTTGATATCTGCAATATTCTTTTTATAGTCAAAGCAATGCTTATGCCAGCTGGATTATAACAAGAAACCTGGAAACTGTTTGAAGATGAACCTCAGTCTGTGGCTGGAATGACTTGAGGTCACATTCCTTGGTAGCTGGAGGGGCTACCTTGAATCAAGGATGATTCAACACCTTTGGCAAGCTGCAAAGGCAAGCTGCATGCTAGGTCTGGACAAAGTCTGTACAGATTTAACTGGACCATTGAAAAAGAATGGAGGTTTTGTATTGCCTATTTGGCACAAATTTCACTTGTGTACAATATCAGTGTGTCACAGGGGCTTCAGAAACTCTTCAAAGGACTGCAAGTTCCTAACACCAAGGAGGGACTTAACCTCTGTTTGTATGATGTTTAGGTAAGGGAAACCATGACATTCATAGCATGCAGTTAAAAGACAATTGAAGACACCAATCAAGAATTATGTGAAAGAAAGCCAGCTACTATTCTTGTGGCCTATGACTGATACATGAAGGGAAAAGCACGCTCAAAATGGGTGAAATCTGAAATGTCACAATGTGAGAACTGGTGCAGCTCCCTATGAGATACACTTACAGAAGAATAAATGATTAAGCTGATCTCAGACAGTTTCTTGAAAGAAGACCCAGAAATGCCTGCAAGGATTTCTTCTGACCACATCCTACAAGCTGTATTTGATGTCATTTCCAAGCCCACATCCACTGTAGCAGATGTCATGAGTTCTGCTGCTGGTGAGTGCAATACAAGCTATGCATAGATGAGTGGAAGCCTGCATCAAATTGTTCAGCTGGTTATCTGGCACTAAATATTTAGGCAAAGAATATTTAGGGATCATTCAACTACCTGTGAGATAGATACTTGCTAAGCAAGTGTAGATTCTCAGTATCTTCACAAGCACAACAGGTCACAAGTACCTTGTAGCCTGAATAGACAGGAGCTGAATAGACTAAGAAGCAGTGATTCTCTCCCTGTATTTTCTTCTAACCCACAAGTAAATGAGCTGCCAGAGAGAGCAATGCATGTCCATATGAAAAGAAAAAAAACCAACAGTAACTCAGAGACTTCATCTTGCTTACCAGAACAACCCTTTTATATAAGACAGCATTACAAGGCCAGCTCAAGTAGCTATAGGTTGAAAAGATCAGAACAATGCACTACATGGTTTTAGGGGTAAATCCAATCCTGTCATAGGTAAAGCACATGGGGCTGAGAGACACCAAACATACAAAGGTTTAGGCAAGATCATTTAAACTGCCAGATGGCAGAATATGACCTACCCAGACTTAACAAATTCTGATGAAAACCTGGATCATCAAAAAATACTGGGCAACACTGATTAAGAGCTGCCCCCAGGGAACACGTATAACTGAAACACAGCTGAGCATGCAATATGAAAGCTGAGGAGGGATTTTCTGAAGAAACACTTTCTCTCAAAACCTGCCCACTTCAGAGTAGCCAAGAGCTTGCTGGTCTGAGCTTGCAATAGGGATTGCAAGATGGTAGTTACGTTGCCTGTTCTTAACAACAGTAACATCATTGAATAGTATCAACTGGAAAGGATGTCTGAAGGTCATCTGGTCCAACACCTTGCTCTGACTCCATCAGTTCTCTTCTCTGGACCTACCAATCAGATTTTCTTAATGCTGTTTGAATTTCTGTTAACAATTAAGTATCAGAGTCCCAGGAACTGGAACTTTAGATGGTATGGCTGGACTCAGGAACTATTGGCTGGTTTTGGGTGGGTAAGAGCATTTTTTTCCTGCCCAAAGCTCTTAGTCTCACCGCAGTTTGGAAGAGGATTACCACTGAAATCTTTAAGAAACCCTTGTGTCTTCCGAGGAGCACAGTGTCTAATAGGAACAGAGTAATTCTTCACCTGACTGTAAACACAACTGAACGTATCTCATCAACAGCTTTACGGGCTTGTTGCAGGGAAGATTTGAGAAGACTTTCAGAGACTGTAATGAGACACCTTCAGAAGATAAAAAAAGTGGTGAAAATACTCCTGAGTGTCACATTAAATCTCAATGATGGGTGAAGCTGGCAATTCATGGTAAGCATTGCTCTATTTTAAAATAGCAGTTCCAGTTAAAGACTGCTCACTGTTTTCACAAGTTTCAGCAAGTGACCACTGAATGAAATTAGCTCCACTGCTACTGCAGAGGGCAGTCAAATGTCTTTGTCATGAAGCAGGCCTCTGTTTGAGTATGATGCTGTACAAATGCAGACAAAAGCAAGTCTCTAGGCTCTGTGTCCTCATCTTTGTCACAACGGGTCCTGCAGCCCACAGACACCAACAACTTATCTGACTAATACCTTTCCTCTGCACTAGAACCCTTAGGGATTTTCTTGTTTTCCTGAAAGTACACTGGATGTGCCCCTTTCTAGAGCCTTTATCTACATACAGGTTTTCCTGAATAAGACATCTGTTGAGGTGTGAAGACCTGACTTAGAGGAATGCACAGAACAGTGTTGAGACAACCTCCCCAGGGATTATCTTCTCGAGAGATGTGGAACCGATACTGCATGTCCAAAATGGTCATTATCCTTGGGCTGTTGTAAGTTTACATATATTTACTGGAGTCACTTCTCTTCTTGGTAAATCAGAACAACATTTGGGTTAAAATATTTTAAGTATCTATATACTGTGACAAGAACTGAATCTGTAGTGGTAAGTTTCAATAACAGCACATCTGCAAAATAAAGACTCATGATAACTGGAAAAGACCAGAGCAGAATTAACTGCACCCATGGTTTGCAATAAAATCCCATTGTGGATATCAGACATCTGCAGTCACAAGTTTATGGCTAAACTTCTCAGCAAATTCCAGTCTACATTCCTGATAATCTCCCAGTTTTTCCACTAGGTACCTATCAATAAAGCCTAGGGATCTGAGAGGATATCCAGATATAAAATTGCAATTTCTATTGCTTTAAGCCTGAAAGATGATACATATTTTTCTAGCATGTTGTAGTATCTGGAATTCTTACTGGTGATCCTTCCAGCACAGCCTTTTGTGGGACATGCTTTGTTTGTTGCCAGACTGCCGCAGTGAAGTTTCAGCTATATAAATGCGATGAAATTTAGCCTTTACATGCATCCATTACTGGTAAGCAGGCAGAATATGACCTCACAAGAAATTCCTGCATTATTTTACTATAGAGTATCTTGACCATTCTGGCCATTTCTCAAACCTAGTGCAAAAGCTGTTTATAGAATACATTCAGTGCAAAAAATAGTTCATTCTCCCTATCTTTCTGATACCCTTTGCAGGCCTAACAACTCTGAATTGCTGAAAATTTTCCATTTCTCAGTCCTTCCACTTCTCTCTAACGATCAGTTGAAACTACCTCAATAAAAATTGAGACCAGTTGCTACCGAAGACAAAACTCATTTCTCTTGTATACACCTACTTCTCTATTTGCCCAGATTTACCTTTTTCCAACACTTTATTTTCTCTCTGACAGCTTATAAATTCAGGTCATTGATTTCTCCTATGTTTATACCTTCTGTGTAGTATAAAACAGCTGAAACACTGGCATATTACATTTTTAAGGTGTATGACCAGATGGTATTCAATATGGCTAGAAGCAAAGGGTAAAGGCAGGAAATCCAACCAAAAACTAGTTGCTGGCTGAGGGATGGTAACATTCTTGCAGGGAGCAGAGTTAAAGATGGCACAGAGCTTCAGTTTGCTGTAGCATTCCTAAAGAGAAAGGCTTGTTCAAAATTCCCTCAAAAAGTGGAATAAAAATGGTTGAAATCTAGACACTGAATGTGTTGATGTCTGTTCTAAATGGACAACAAATACAAGATGCTGATCTTAACACTGCTAGGCATGCTTAACTCTTACACAGTTTCTAGACAATGTGAATGTGGGCTCGTGCCCTTTTCATGGCACAAAGGTCTGCAAGAACTTTGAGTTTTCAGGCTCAAGTTTTCCCTGTTCATGCTCAGAAAACAGCTTCCTAGCAAACAACACTACCTACTGACCATGACACAGAAGGAGATCAGGTCATTATTTTGAACATTCTGGCCCTGCTAGGCTGTTGTCAGAAGCATCAGGCATTCAGATAAATGCTTATTGCTGGTTGTTTGAAAAGGGGAACTGAAATTCTCCTGTTCCCTTAATTGCAATCTATGGTCAGAATATTTTTCTTTCATGGGTGGTGAAATGAAGCTAAGAACTCCATAGCAAGCCCTTAGATCAAGCTGATGCCACATCAGCTAAAAGAGCTGATGTGGCAGAGTAGGTCTACATAATCCCATTCCTCTATTCCTGCTTTTGCTTGGCTTAGGTGGATGTGACAGAGTAAGGGCAAGCCACATCAGGAACCAAAGCAGAATGGGGTTTTGTATCAAAAGAGTGTCTTCCTTGGCATAAATCAGAGTAAGAAAGAAAGAACAAAAAATAATTAGAGCCTGCAAAGGGGAAGCATTTTTGCAGCATTAGAGAAGTGGGGAAGCTTCCCCCACTCCATGTGTACAAGGAGAGGCTGTGTTGCTTGCAAAGTTTTGTCAGACCACAGTTGTCAAAAAGAGGAGCGCTTCTAGGTTTTAGCAAGGATGCAGGGACAGTCTAATCCACTACAGGAGCAATACAAGCAGTTAGTTAAAACAGAGTACTCACAAGCTAATCAGACTACTGCTTTGGGCTAAGCATGTTTACTATGACACTGTCCCACTTCATCAGGCAGTTTCTCCTTGTTTGCTGCCTGCAGAGCCTCACCCAAAAAGTGTGTCTTCTTAAGTGACCACACTTGGAACTGATAGAGCTTAAGCACATTTGCTCCTGCATCCTTGTTGCTGATCTTGGTTCAGCTATTTATTGCTGTGTGATCCATGGAAATTGCTTTCCAAAAGCAAGAACTATCCACACATTGCTCTAATATGCACATGCAAATGATTATGCAGCCATACCAAACATAGTTTAGCCTTCCAGGTTATTTATGTCTAGACTTCAAAGACTGCTCTGCTGGGCGGGGGGTATTTAGTGGTCTCTAGAACTAGTTATTTAGTTGGACTACTACAAATCCATGAACTGTAATGAGACAGCTGTTTGAGGCTGCTACATCCCCACAGTGCATGAATCTCTACCTCACAGTGATTTGTACCATGTATGATGAAGGTCAGTCATTCAGGAACACGCACAAAGAGGAAACACTTTGTAACTTTCTGCAAACCCAGGAGTATTACCAGACTAGGAGTATCAGATTTCTTCACTAAGGTACAGACCTCTAGACTGATGGCTCATAGGAAGCCTCAGGTGTTATTCTGACAAATACTGGATTCCAAGAAAGAAATCAGAGCTCTTTTCTGCAACAGCTCAGTAATGAAGAGCACAAGAAAATACTTGGTAAACACATTATTCATGGAGAGGAAACAGATTTTTCACAGTTCTGGGAAAAGAAATTATTTACTCTAATTTTGATGTTGGAGTCTACAGACAATCACTCTAACATAGTTCTTTTTATCATCATAATAATATGCTTTTCTTTTGTACTGCTTATTTTTCTCCCTGGTAGATGTGACATATTATGCTCTTGGGTTCCTTTAAGAGCTCTTTCTCTCTCAGTGATGGTTTCTAGAACCATTCATTTTTATCCTGTCCTCACTTTACTGCTTAAGCATTTGTACTGCTTTAGCATTCCATCTATTTTAATTGAAATCTTACCCAATCCAATAAGGGCTGTTTTCTCCTTCTTTAGACTGATGATGTGGCAGAATTAGAATCTCATCTGGGCTGCTATAGGGTATCTTGGTGGGAGAGCTGTAACTCAGTGTTAAATTTCTGCAAGAAGAAAATGTTCCAAAACCATGCAGATTGCTCACAGCACTTCCTACTCCAAACATCCTCACTCCCACTGGAAAGAAAAGCAGCACAGAAAGGTGGCAGTGCTCATAAGCTATGTGACTAGAGCAAGATCTTCTCAGATGAATAGCTTCTGAGGAACCTCTGGCTCCACCAATTTGTGCATGACACCATTAGCAAAAGTGAAGCTACAAGTGGGTCCTAGCTGATATGGGATGAGGACTTTCCCCCTTGATTTTTTGTAACTGGCATAAAATCTCCAGTTTAGTGGCCCAGCAGTCATAGGTGGTGCTGAATACACAGGAGAGGATCTTTTCTACCTGTCTCAGGGTTAAGGCAAGTTGAAGAGCTGGCATCTGAAGACCAGAGACCAGGAGCTCCTAGAACACCTAGAACACCTGGTGTTCTCATTTATCACTGCCCCATTAAGCATTGTCCTTTGCTAAAAATAACACCAACCTCATGTAGCTGGCTTTGGGAGGTATTTCAGTTAAAAACTTTTCCCAAGTAAGTGCAGAAAGCAGGGTGTTAAAATGTGCTCAGTCTGGGCAATGCTAAAGTAAAAATAAATAAATAAATAAGTGCAATAGAGAGCATGTACTTTTTAATTTTTTTTTTCTATTTGTTAACTGTTTCTCCAGAATAGCAGCTTTGTGAAAGAGACATTTTTGTAAAGGGCCTGTTGTATATTGTACCAGCTCGAGGGTCCTGTCTGAAGATACTCAGAGGATCTGAAAGTACCCTGACAGAGGATCGGTACTGAGGTTTTTCAAATATGGTGGTGCTCAAGTCAGGATCTGCTCCCCAGGGTACCTACTGTTCTCACTTGTAGGTTTAGCTCAGGACTCTTCTACTGTTTATTCTGCTCTTCTGAACTGCCTAATATCCTCAGACTTTAAGACTTTAACCCAGTGGTTATTATATCTCTAGTACATATATAAATATATATATATATATACACACATATATGAAGAAAATATTTCTACTTCTAGTATTCCCAAAAAAACCTAGCTGACTTCTTAACTCCAGTGTGGCACTGGGTAACTAAAAAGCCTACTTCAGTTACCCTGGATACTCAGGTATCCAGCATACTTATATAGTAGTCTGTAGTAGAAGCATATGTCTCTCTGGTTGAGTTTCCAAATGATCAAACATCCTGCATGTAATAGGTTTGAATTCCTTGAAGCCAGTCTTCTATTTTCTGGATGGATATGAAGCATTACCTTAGGTCCTTAGACACAGCCCTTGCATAATGACCTTCATCACACAGAACAGAGTGGAAATATATCCCAAACCAGACACTCGTGGACAAGTTTGTTACTTCTTCCAGGTAACAAGAGTTTATCTTAATACCCTACTTTGCTAACTTGTTAGTGCCCCTTCACTGTTTGTCCCCTTAGGATTGCTTTTTTTCCCCTCAGTCTTTTTGGGATCTCCACTTGTCTTCATGTTAAGGTGCAAGCTTCTCAATTTACTTGTGATACCTGCACTCCCCAACTTTTGAAATGTCCCATTTTGAACAGAAAATTAATGCTTTAAGTAAATAAAATCATTTTGCCTTCTGGGCAGAATGTATAAAAAAACCCCACCGTGCTTACTGTTATTCCTTCTTAATTTTACTTTTTTTTTTTTTTTTCAAAAGAAAGCCACAGTAATATTCCAGGTCCACATCTGTCGAGCATATACACAGATCAGAACCATGTCGTGGAACATTCAGCTGTGGAACAAACTTGATTTCTAAATCTTCCTAATGCATTAAGGCACTAGCTGATATAAAAAAAACTTTCCACAGACCATGGACACAATCAATTACACCATCAGTAAAAACAAACACCATTTTTCCAGTCAAACCTAATAAGTTAAGGCAACTGCACTCATTTCTGCTTAATAGAGATCCCAAATTGTTTGTGCAAGTATAATGCTTTTGTCTTAAATCCTATCAGTGCAAAAAGGCATAAACCAATTAGCAGTTTATTAGTGTATTAAGGTGTTAGTAATTCTTATTATATAATGAATCATTGTTTCTGTGTTAGCCTTCGGTCACTGATTGAGCAACACACTTAAACATAGACTTAACTCCAATTATGGAAACAGCTCTCTGAAGTTAAGCATGTGTTCAAGCGTGTAAATTATAAAATGCATGTCATGTTTCGCATAAGAGCTATCAAACAAAAGGCACTGTGAAGCAAGGTAAAATTCAAGCTGACATGTCTCCTACTGATGTAGCCTTTCAAAAGGTACAGATACTTCCATTTCTGTTCCTGTTCCCATGACTATGTTGTTCATTTGTGGCAAATCAATCCAGGATAGCTTTGTGGGGAGAGCATCAAAGGAATTGTTGCAGGTCTCAGAGCAGACTGTTAGGCAGCAGTGCAAAGTACACGATGCAACAGTAGAAGAAGGGGCATGCCCAGGCCCCATATCTGCTTGGAGCCCCTTGCACTGCCATTGTGGTTTTGAGCCATCCATGTGTGAGACCAAGCTGAGCAAAGATTTCCCTAAGCCTGTAGAATGGTAAGACATGAAGAAGTTACTCTGCAAAGAGCTCTGTATGGAGATGAGCAGTGTATAATTTTCACCATGGAGAAGACAAGCAGAGCTGAGCAGTGCCTGTGGAGCAGTCATGACTGTTCAACGCCAGGCTAAGCCAGGTGATTTCAAGCTGACTCAGCAGAGTTCACCACCACCCAGTACTGATGGCAGGGTTTGCAGTCTGGTCAGTCCTGATACAGGCAGCATTATTGCCTATAGAGTTTCTATACTGCTACATTAGCAGCCTGCCTATATCCATACCCTGGCAAGTTTTATCCTAAATGCAATAGCAAACATGTAAAGATAGGTAACATTTGCTGAATCAGAGAGATTTATTGCTTGCCTTTATAGCACTGCTATTTCTTGGGGCTGTCCCATATTGTACCAATCAGTGGCTTACTAAGTGGTACCAGATTAATGAAGTACAGTAAATTCACTGTTTTAAAAGCCTTCAACTTGACAGAAATCCTCATGTGAGAAGAATAATGCATTTTGAACCAAATAACTAATTTTAAGCATCCTTCTCTTATGTCAGTTAAAGGTAGTTCCTATTAGAGAGAGAAAAAAAAAAAAAAAAAAAAAAAAAAAAAAAAAAAAAAAAAAAAAAAAAAAAAAAAAAAAAAAAAAAAAAAAAAAAAAATAAAAAATGAAGAGGGCACAACTCTTATCCATTACTTTTTCTTTGCCATGTGCATGTTGGCTCTATTTCCTGACATTTTGGGGTGGGTGATTTTGACTCTGTTACTGCATCCTCTGGAGAATTCATGACCTAACTAATGTTCTTACCAAGAGGTAAAAATGGGATGACTAAGATCAAAAGTGATTTCCTCTGTGTTACTGCTGAAGGCAATCTTTATTGAATCATTCATTTTCAGAAGAGGGAGGAGGGGAAGAAAAATTCTTTGCCCTTTAAGTCTGTGGACAGTGTTTTTACACTTAATAAGCAAAATATGATACAGAGGACCAGAGTTCATCATCATGTTACATCCTCATTGGATTGTGAAGCCCCTGAAGGCACTCAAGCATGATACTGCTCCCCATACAAACCAAAAGGTTGAAGCACACAGATGCCTGTGATCTTCAGACCCTCTGAGTCTGGCCTCTTCCCCATGCTTCTGACATTTCTGTACCTCTTCCACCATGTCTCCCAATCCTGCTGAAATGAGAGGAATACAGTTAACACACTCACTGGCTCCATCCATTGGGTTAGCAGTCCAGCTATTAGTAACCCATAGGTGATTTAGCTTCATGCTACCATGGTGTATCTATGGTACCTTCCACCCTAAAAATGCCCCAAAGTAGCAGGAAGTGATGTTGGATGGGTGAAGCTCTTTACACAGTTCTTGGGAGCCTGCACCAGGTAGTAATAGTGGAACTGCTGATGGTCACTCTGTGTCTCACAAACAGTGCAACTTCATCATTTTGTACCAGTGTTTGCCCTCCAGAAATGACACTGACAATGGCAGCGTTTCAGTGGAAACATCTCAGCCACATCAGTAAGGCTTTTATTCCACTGTCATCAGCACCCTCTGGTTTTGCAGGGCAATCAAAAAAAAAATTCTTGTCAAAGGCACATTTATTTTTTGACTGTCCCACAATATAAGTACTCAAGCTGTAATCACAAGGATCTCTTCACCAGATCCATAGTTCTTTCTTCTTGCTACTAGCTCCCTGCCCTGAACAGCATGCTGCAGAAACACAGGCATATGTGAGGGCAGGTTCAGTGCCCACTGCCTGTACTGGTGGCATAGAAAAATTTGCCACTTTCCTTTCTCATTAGCAGACCAAAATTATCACAGGCACCTTGTAAATAAGGGTTTTGTTTGTTTGTTTGCTTGTTTGCTCCCAGACAATTATTCTTCTCCTATGAGCTCAAATCAATTTCTTCTTTGAGAATAAAATAAAAGATCAGTAAGATGTTTTTTAAATCTACAGCTGGTAAGAAGCATTACAAGGGCTGATAGGCATTGCAATTTTGAGGTCCTGTAACATTTCATGAGATACAGGTTTCTCAGGAGCTGATCTGAGACTCTTACACCATGCAATGAACTAGGGAGCATCTCAAAGCTCAGTAGTATTTACTAAAAGTGTGAAGGGTGCTTTTAGATTTTGTTGTCTTTGATGTGGATACAGAGCAAAACTAGAGGAAAACAACTTCCTCTAAACAAGCCTCAAGAGCTCACCAGACCATGAACCACAATCATACCAGTTTATGCCTTTGGCAGAAAATGTGACATTATGGACAGTATACCAGAACTGTTAATTTTATTTTTCATCAGTTCTGGAAAGTGTTTGGGAGTTAGAGCAGTGCACAGCAGGCTAAGATGCAATGCTGAGTCTATCTCAGCTCCCTAGAGAAATGAGGTGGGATTAATTTTTACACACATTCATATCACAGTTACATGTAACTTGTTTTCATGTAAGTAATCAATATACTCTGAGAGGAACTTGCAAAGCCTCTCTTGAACACCTATTTTAGTACCTAAATTAGGGATACACTACTTGGGCTCATATCTTCCTATCTTTAATGAGCTGCCTGAGATTATAAGTCTGGGAATACAACTGCTCTTTGACTCAGTAAAGGGACACGCAGAAGACAAATGGGTCCAACTGAAAGCAAAATCAATTTCTCAGCTGCCACCTCTCTCCACTTACCCCACACACATCTCTGAGCAAACTCACTTTTAACTTAGGTATCTCAGCCAAGTGGGCCATATAGCTCTGTACAGACAGTGGTGGTGATGCATCCATGGACATGCCTTTAAGTGCTTGTCCTCAAGCTTTCGAATCAGTGCCACTAATTTCTGTCTAAATCTTAACCACTACTATGCATTAAATCTGCCAGTTGCAAGTCAATATATTCTCTTGCTAACAATCTCCTGTTTTGGTGTTGACAAAACTATCCTATGGCCTCCTTAAATATATACAAATATATTTAAATATAGATAAACTATTTTAAAAATAAGAACCTTTAAGAAGAAGAAAACCAGATCCTATATTACTGTGGCCAAGTCTCTGTCCTGAGCTCAAGTATGCCCAGAGGCTGCAGCGCTGAACTTGAGATTTAAGAGCACTGTAGTATGAGGACTGAAGAGGCTTAGGGCACTTTTTGAAGCAGCAGAGCAACAAAAGGTTGCAGAAATGTCCCACAGGTTGATTCAGAACCTTCAGGTGAGGAGCTTCACCATCTTCACTGAATTGACAGCATACCCCAAGGGAAAAGCATGGGTTTAATCTGGGTGAATGCTCTTCCTGATTTGTTCACATGTCTCTAGAATGCTCATTTCTCATACAAACCTTTTTCTTTTTTTTTCTTCCCTGTCTCATGCTCTTTGATCTGTAAAGGATAGAAAGTCCTTGACTGTAGGCTCCCACATCAGCTACTTCCTACCCATGAATACGTATGGTATAACATTTAAAGATGCAAGTTTTTATGTGCATGCTTACGTGGATGGAAAGTCAGTGGCTAGGTTGAGATACATGTGGAACTCTGTCCTTGCTCTGAGCCCATTTTCTACTACATCCTTTCTCCTTTTTGACTCTCCTTAGATGATTTCACTCTTATTATTTTTGGTTTTTAATGTCTTTCCTCCTTTTCCATCCACTCTTTTCATTCACCTGTTTCTTGTGTAAGCTCCCTGAACACTTTTGTTTCTCTCACAGAGGTGGCAGCATAGAATTTGCTTGTCTATTTTTATTTCCAGGTATTTTTGTTGTCGTTGTCATTGTTGTTTTGTTTTTAGGTGTTTTTAAATTACTTTGTTTCTTTTTCTTTTTTTTTTTCTTTTTCTTTTTTTTTTTTTTTTTTTTTTTTT
>NDXB01012371.1:0-54742 GCA_002631895.1 Agapornis roseicollis | reverse complement strand
CAAGTTGAAAACAGAAAGGAGTTTTTAATTAAAAAAAAAAAAAAAAAATGCTATTTGTCAAAGATGGACTGTGCAAATTGCAGTAATACTTGCAGAACAATAACTGTACTCTTCCAGAATTACATGGCTGTTGAAAATTGATGTGAGCGCACACCGCAGCCACCATTTTTGGCTGTGGTTAGGAGTAACTGCTTCACGGAGAACACCTCTTTCACATGCCAGCACATTCTGTACGCTTTCTGCCACCTGATTTGAAACTTGCCCTTTGTCATTACTGTCTTTTTGTTCCTTTGACTATAGAAGCCATGGGCTGAGAGGAGTGATTTCATAGTTTACTCTGCTGCACCTCTATGAGACTAAGAAAGTGCAACTGCCTCCAGCATCATGGTCCCTTTCAGCAGCTCCCTTGGCGGCAGTCCTGAGGAAGCTGGCCCTGCTGACAGCATGTGTCTTTCCTTTTATGGTTAACCTTGTGTCTGTTGGTTTAATTCTCTTTTGTCTACAAAGCAGACTGGAAGCCTCAGCTGAAGCTAGTGGTGAATCGAGGACAGCTGTTCCACAGCTCTCAAGTGTGGGGGGTATCCAGGGAACCAGACTACGTCAAGCCATAGTGTGGGAACTGTCACTCTGGATTCATTTCAGTGCCACGAGTCTGCGCATAAGCAATCCATTGGTTTCATATACAGTGTGATTAATTATACATTGAAAAGATGAGTTAAACTTGGTTACACATCTGTTACAGGTTGACAAAAATAAGACCCTGGTCCTAACATCCAGCACATATCTCTTGCCTATTTGCTCCTTTCTTTGTGCAGTAAAAGTTAGCATTCACACCTTTGTTGGGTGAAGACTAACATTTCCAAGCTTTTGCTTCCCTGTGCTAACATCCTATTGTCTACAGATGGGTGGCGCCAGTCAAAGGTTTTCTACTTTGTTAGCATTCTCTTAAGTGTTACAGCCACAATGCCTTTTCCTGCAACCATTACTTCATAATCTTTAGTGGCCTTCCTAACCACTGCACTGCAGATAGTAGAGCTGCCTTGCAGTTTCAAGGTGGTATATGACCAGAGCATGTGTGCTATCTTAAACCAGATATTTACCTATAAAAGTCAGAATACTCTTTTAAGCTTGGAAAGTTAAAGCTAGTCTGTTTAAGTCATGATCAAAACTATACTAATCAAGGGATGAGTTTCACTAATGTGAAGACCCTAAATTATTTCTACTCTTGTTTCAAAACCAACAGTATAAAAGTGATTACAAAGACAGAGCTCTGTATAACTACTTGGGATTTCTCGTACCTTGTTTTACTGTTAGCAGAGATCTGGCTTTTTTAAAGATTAAGAATTAGAAGGCAAGCATTTGGTAGAAAAACAAAAAATGCTTCTTTACAGTGGGGTGCAACTGCATGGTACTCAGTGCAGTAACTAGAGAAGAGAACTTTGTTTGAGGTTTGTTGTTTTGTTCTGTTTTGTTTACTGGTAAAGCGAGTGTGACCTACCTGCCTTTGTCCTGTTAACTCAATCATCAGGCATGATTAAGGTGCGAAGTCAGCCCTTCCAGCAATGTTTCTTGAAGCAGAAACACTCTTTGGGTGGACTCTGTTATGGTCCTTTTGTGGGGATTTCCAGTATCCAGCAGCTGTGGAAGAATAACTAGAAGAAAAGCTGGTGGCATTTTCCCACAATGGGTATGCAGGTATTCTGGGAATCCTGCACTTTGAGAAATTGTCTCATTTATTGCTCTTTAACTGCCCTAATGAGCCACATGTAATCAGCAAGCCCAACCCATTCAGGCTCCAATTAACTTACTGAATGTGTGCAGAAATAACTGCAGTGCCATGCAGCAAATCTGAGTCTTGCTGCATTGAATAGCAGAGTGTAGCATCAGTTTCTGTTGCAGAAGTCTAAATAGAAATATATGGTCCTGAATTAAAAAATGCAATTTTAAACTCGAGCTTTCTTAACTGGGTGACACAAACAGCTTAAGTCCTGGTTTAACTTTCAAAATATGCTTCTGTGCTCCAGAAAGTAATGCTTTTTCTGTACCTGGGCAAGCTATTAATATGTGATTCTGTGTAGGTCTGCTGTGCCTGAACCACAGAAAACTTTTAATACATTCTCTTTGTTTTGAAAGAAAGGCCCTCACTTGGTATGTTAAATATTGAGATATATTACTTCTCAAGTCATTTAATATAACTTATACTGCTGGTGGCACATCTTGAACATGGTATTTTTATTAATATACATTTCAGAAGTAAAGCTTTAATGTGTAAAGATAATGATACAGGTAGCCAGTGTGGGACACCAACAGTGGATTCTGTTGGAGCAGGAGCAAACTTCCCACTCTTGCTATAACATACTCAGAGTTTATTTGTATTTGTTAGTTTTTTTGTCATTTTACAGCTATTTTTTTTTTCAGTAATTTTCTTTTGTTGTCTTTCTCATTCTACAGTTACAATTTTTTTCCGTAATTTTCTTTTGTTTTAAAAGATACTAGAGAGCAGACAGACACATATCTAAAAGACAACTACAGAATTAGGTGAAATAATCTCTGTTAATTTTACTGCAAAATGTGGTTCTCTATGGTGAATATGAAAATAAGAGTTGTGCTTTCTGAGTCAGGCTCCTGACGTGATATGATAGATTTTTACAACTTTAGAAGGCTGGGTTATATGAAGTGATGCTCAGACACACATCTCCTTTTGCCAGCCCCAGCATTAAAAGTCACAGTGGCTTCCAGGTACTGTGCTGTGAAGTGGCCCCTGGTCAGCAAATGCTACTTTCCACTATGGCAAAAAATTGGACAAGCTCAAAGTTTTTGAGTTCAATCTTTCCTCCACAGCACATGGCTGGAAGTGGAAGAGATGCTATCACTTCCTCGATAGTTGTGTGACTATTTGAGTGTACTGAGTTTCCTGATAGCTACTAAGTCCATCAGCCAAATGACAGTAATGGAATTGTGATTCCACCACAGAATGTGATTTTTCAAATCCAATTTAAAAACTTCAACACTGCAGAGGTCCTATTTATTATGCTCAAATGAGAATTATTCAGAAAAATCATAATTTCACATTCTTAAATCCATCTTTGCGTATCTGTTGAAAACCCTGCAGTGCTAATAGAAATTATATTTCACACGGATATCACAGACAGTATCACACTACTGTGGCTTTAGCAACAATTTAGTGGTAATGTGCCTTACTGGGTCTATGTCTTAGTGATAACAGGCCTAGTGATAACATGTAATTAAGTTCCACAACAGTGTATATGTGGGGTTTAATGAGCCTATTTCTAAAATAAGGTGTCACTATACCATTTGCAGTACAAACCATTATATTTTCAGTGACATTTCCCTTTTTAAAAGGAGCTAGTGGAAAAGCAAAGTTGTGCCTGCATGCACGTGCGCTACACAAGCTGTGGTTTGCAGACACATTGCCAATTTCCTCTGCCTGACATTGCGTGGAAGCACTAAACTCTCTTGAGTAGAAAGACCTAAGTGAGGTTTGTGGATCAATACTACTGATACTAGCAATATTCCAGTTCAGCACTATTTTGACAGTAGAAATTAATGTTTCTCTTCTTACAGTCAGGCCTATGTTCTCGTCTCAGTGTGCAAGGGTTTATGAGCCTAATTGAAACCTGCTGAAATGAAAAACGATTGTTCTTTCTAATGCAATGTGTTTCTCCTCAGTCCAAATGTTTATTAACAATATTTGCAGTGTTAGGCATCAGCTTTTGTACTTTTGGATTTGGGGGAGTGAAAATAAACATTACTGGCTTATTCTTTTTACAACATTTTCTTTGTGTAATTCTTAAAATAAATTTCTATGTAAATCTAAACATGGACTGATGACCAGTCTCTGTACACATACCACACAAGCCTGTCAGCATTTGCACAAAGTCTTAGTTACTGTCAGCCAAGCTAACTGACATGCATTGCTGAAAAATAAGTCACACTGTTTCTCAGGTATTTCTGAATTCTAAATTCATGAAGCACAAGAAAAATACAGTGGCTGGGAGTTTTTTGTCTTTCTTTGTAGTATATATGGCTACAAAGTATGATGGCCAGAAAAAAAATGAATGAAAAAAACCTCAAAATCTCAGTTCATATGCATGCAAAGTCATATGGACCACACTGTAAATTCAAGTCTCTGTAGATAGTTACCTTTGGGAAAGTGGATTTCTGACCTTAGTGCCACTTCATGTCCACAAGGCATTTGAAAGAACATAGCAGAAGTACCTCTTGGCTTTCCTAGGGCATCAGAGTTTGCACCATGTTTTGTAAGCCCTAGCAGCTTACTGGTGGCTTTCAGGATCCGCTTTCCTCACTAATACGAATTTCCTCCCTGTACTGAATCTTAACTCTTGTATATTGTTTTTTGTTCAGTGTGCACTCTGTGTCATCTCTCTGAACAGGATATTCTCCCTAGGCATTTCTTCATTGCACATAGCTTAATGCAGGCTAGATCTAGACATTCACATTAATTCTGTTTTGGCAGTTTGAGTGACATTTTCAATTTAAAATAATTTATCCAGCTTTCACATAAACAGTAAATACAGTTTTTGATGCTGCCCAACCTAAAAGCTGAATCTTATACAACAACTATCAAGAAAAAAGAGTCAGGCAGCTTTTCAAAATGAACCAAATATTTCTAAGGATGAGGTGCCTCCAATAAAAACATTTTGTCAAGCTCAAATGTAGTAGTAGTACCTGAGTGATAATGCATGGCAACAGACAGAGCTTTCACTTTTCTTGTTAAAGCCACTATTTACTAATACACGGTTGCCTTCAGCAAGGCAATTGCTTCTTTCCTTCATTGAAAAAGCCACCTAAATAATTTCATGTCATTTTGCTTACCTTCTCACCATTCCCTTGGCAATACATCATGTTTGTGCCCATGAAGCAATCCCACACTTGGGTTAGCAGTAACCAAAGTGATGAGAATGCAGATAAAATTGCCTCAGTGCTGGGATTTTTCAGGTTTAGTTTAAAAAACTACATTAAGCTCTGGAGATAACCAAACCTGCGGTGAGCTCACTGGCTGTGGGAGCCTGAGGAATGCACCCTGCCAGAACCACTGACCTGCCTCTTAGTTTACCACCATCTGCTCTGTGTGAGCTTCCAGCCTGAGTGAGCTTTCTGCCTCCTCCTCGTCAGCCTTCATGATAATGCTACCCCCAATACCCTTTCTGTCTTCCTTTCCAAGCTAATCCTGGACATTTTTCTCACCATTCTCCACACTTATACAAAACACTCACTTGAGCCAACAGGGCACTACCCTGCTTTTTCATTTCACTCCCTCCCTGGCAAGGACTCAGAACTGGCACTCTTTAATTGAAATGCCAAAAAGAGCTCTGGCTGAAAATAAATGGTCACAGGATCTTGTTTATCTTGCCTGAACCGTTTAACCTTAGTCTGATACGACAGTGTGGAGTGTGACTTCTTTAGGATACGAAGCATATAGCAGGCTGAAGCAGCAAGCACATGCCTTGGTGGTGTTAAATCATAAATTAAACAGCAGTAGCAAGCACCTCTTCTCAGCATAAAAAGCAGAAGCTTCCCTGTAGCTTGTTTAAATCTTCTCGTTAAAGGCAAACTATCTCCATTAGGATCCTGAAATCTGCTCTACTTCAGGGAGTACAGCTCTTCAGCTGAGCTCAGAAATGAGTCCGGCAGTGCAGTTCCCCTGCGGCAGTAATCTCCAGAGCAGGCACAGCATGAAAAGCATTGCCTGCCTGCCTTAAGATTAATTTCCCCTCATTTCACTGGAGTTCTTTGGCACCACTGGCATTTGTGCATTCAGTCCTGGGGGCAGGCAAGAAGACTGCTGTACCACCAACGTATGAACTACTTAGAAAAACGGTTTGAGAAAGCCAAGGGGGAAAATCAGCATCCTATTGCTCTGTGAAGTCAACCATTTTCAGCCTGCCTGTTTTGACAGCCCTGAAACTGCGCCTTGCATCTGTGATTGATGCTGGTGGTAGTGCAGATAAGAAGAGAAAGCAGGGCAGATGCAGGGAAATGTCCACAAACCTGACATTAGGAGCATCAAATCTGTGAGTGCAAAGGTAAAAACCAATGATGGAAAAAGAGTGATCCACACAAGTCGCTGGTAACTTGTCTATTCTCTAAGGTCCCAGGTGGCAACACCATCAAAACCACTCACCCAACAAACTGAGGTTGAAAAACATAGAGGAAGACTTCTACCACTACTCTTAAGTCTCCTCATACATGTGTTTCCTGAGTAGGTATTCACAGGCACAGATACTTGCTGACACAGTTAGGTTACTGTCTGTTAGTCTGCTATGTGCAGGTAGGTGTTGTAAACTCACGCTTTGTATGACTGATATGAAGACCAGGCTGGGACATATCATTTTATAAACGTGAAGGTTTCTAAGCTTCCAAGTTTTCTTAACTTGTGCATTTAAAGTGTTGGCAAACAATAACACAAAATATATTAACCAGCAGAAAGTTTCAGTTGTTGAGATCTTTGCACAGTTTTCAAACATCACCTTTGACTGTCCTGGCAAATGACGAAATGATGGCTTTCATATATATTGCAGTGAGAAATGCATTTATTTCATATGCAGGCTCATCATACACTTTAAAAAGACAGCTAGCAGTATCATTATTTTCACAGGGAAAGTACATTTCCCCTGTTTCATGTTTATATCTAACAACACTTGTTTATCCCCTTTAAAGTACTGCTGTGTATATTACTAGGTGCTTCTCCATCTGAAGGACATGATTTTCTTGCCAGGCTCAGGGTGATTATGTGGCCAAGTAATAACTACAATTACTGATGATACTGGGGAGAGCTATGTGTGTAGCATTCATCAGTGAAGACTGGACATCCAGCCCTGGCACCTCTTTTCCCCTCCCTGTTCCCTGACACTGTAATTGTCAGCTTTCCTGAGAGTGTGAAGCAGAGGATTAGCTGTGCTTCACAAACTCTGGCAGCTCCATGCCTGTGCACAGGGTAAGCACTCCAGCCTTCTCCAGGGCAAAGGCTGGGTGAGCAGCATCAGTGAATTTGTGCCTGACGGTGAACAGCACGAGTCCTCTCTCTGCATTGAAGAATAACAGTCTGCTGCCACTGTAATCCAACAGGATGCCAATCCTGGCTGGGTGTTCTGTCACACGAACATCACTCATCACACCGCTGTGAAGAAATCTATAAAGAAAGCTGTGGGGCAATGGAAACCAGAACACAGTGAGCCTCTTCATGTCAATTTACCAGAAATAACCTACAGCTGAATTCCCACCTATTAACAGGTGGCCACATAAAGCAGTCTATCACATGGCAACGGCATTTTGCTCAGTATGTAAGCAAAGAGAACGCGGCATTGCTTCAAAGCCCTGCCTGCCATTTCACTTGGCACCTTTGGGCTCTTAGGGTAAAAGCAGACTTGCTGTAGCCATATTCATCTACATCTTTCTTATTACATATCTTTGTCGGGATTTAAACATGAACTCTGCTTTGGCAAAACCTTTTGTATCTCAGATGTCTCACTTAGCTAGTTATGTTCATGCATCTATATGATTTCACTTTAAAAAGAACCACTTATTTTGAATCAAGAGCATCTTTACACAATTAATGGGGTTATGTCTCACAAAATTCTGAGCAGGCACTGGCCTGATGAAGACTACCTATACCACAGCAGTGGTCCTGCAGTCCTGCCACAGTGACTGCTGAGTACCTATCACTGTGCAGAGTAAGGCAAGAGAAGGCACTCCCTGACATCTCCTAAAAGACTGCATTAATGGAAATAAATGCACTTGCTAGGATTTTGTGAAGCAGTTCAGGATATGAACACGGAATGACAAAGCAGTGGCAAATTAATTTTTTAAATTTTATTCACGGAATGGGTGAGGGGTGGTAAAGTGGTCTTCGTTAATGTGGTCTAATTAATTTGAGATTAATTTTATTTTTTAAGTTACTATATAAGATATTTTAATTTTAATTAAGAGGAGGTATAAAGCTCCTTTCTAGTATCATAGAAATCTATAATAGTTAGTGTTGGAAAGGTCCTTCACTAAGTTCCCCATGCCATGGGCAGGGACATCACATACTAAACCCAATGTCACCCAAGTATCCTTTTCTTACTACCCAAATTTGCAGAAAAAACCCCTAAACAATCCTTTCTGCTCATGATTCTTGAAGCTGGCCAGTTTTATTTATGTGAACAACAAGTAACTTCCCAAGCAGCTAGACTGACTTAGCTTTACCTGGTTTGTGTAGGACAGCACCGCATGCACCAAGAAATATCATTCATCCCCAGGATGCTGCTCTGTGATACTGCCTTGTAACAAATCCCAATCCTGTATCTTCTGCAGCCAGAGACAACGATTTCCCAGTAGTGATGTCCCTGAGCAGGTAGCAGCTCACCCAGGACTGAAGGAAACCTGTTTGTGGAAGGACCATACAGTAAATTGAGTGTGCCAGTGGACCAACCATATTGGTTTGATATTTCTTTCAGTCACATCATGCAGCATCATCTGGAATTACTAATGGATTTCATTGTGTTCTTCTGATTGCAGGAGTTTATGAAAGACCTGAATGTTGTCACTGAGAGTAATTTCATCTTTGCAGTGAGATGGACTCATTTTAAGGAGTAAAACCATACAAATTAACCCAAAATTAAATTAAACCAGGACTTGGCTTCATATAAAGCAGTATAAACCATGACAAGCTAGCAAAAGGTGGGAAAGATGACTTTGGAGGCAAAAAAATGGATCTCAAATTTAGATAGCTCGTTCAAACTAGAAAGTATTGTTATTTTAAGGAGACACAGTGACAAACACCTTGTGTGTGTTCAACTGCAGCATAGTTCATAAGCCAGTAATAGCTCATTACCTTTTAAGAAGCCATATCAGCATGGCACAACTTGCACAAGGGAACCTATGCTTGTTATGGGACTGATATCAGTATGTTAAAAAAAAAATAAATTAAAAAAATTCTGTTTGCAGTGGATGGAGTTAGCCTGGTACAACTCTGCTAAGCATATCCCAGGAGTATTTCCTAGTTCTCCAAATCCACAAATGCTTTGGAGAACATTACCAGTAATGTCCTCACTAGAGGAGCAAAGTATGGAAGATGGATTACTTTCAGCCACAATATATTAAAAAATAAGCCCACAAATCTGGCCTTCTTGAGGCAGCAACAAATTGCTTTGAGGCTGAAGTGCTCTGAAGGATTAAGCAGTCACCATGGACTGAGGCAAACCCAGAATTCCCATGACGTACCACTGTCTTTGACTTTCTGGCAACACTGAACTCTTCCCACCATCTACCTCAATGCTACTGCTGGCTTTATCAAGATATTGCAGTGCTTTGAAATGGGGGTCAATTGCATAAAGTCCAGGGCTGTATGACTGAAACAATTCAGCTCTATAAAATTAGGTAGTGTCATATGAAAGCAATCTAAGGCAAAAATAAGAGTGAGGCACTCATCCTGAACTCCACAGAGTGATTCTGCTCATCATGCTGCTACTCACCCAGTGAATTTGGCTTTTTCAGGAAGGCGGATCACTGTTGCATTAGAGGAGATTTGCAAAGCCGGATGGGCTGTGTTACTCAGCAGGCGAAATCGAGTTCCTGGAATCATTAGTGACAAAGAAACACTAGTTCTAAGAGGCTGGCCACGTTAATATGAGATGAATCACAAAATGAACAGTTATTGCCACCTTAGTAGGACAGAGTTATGCCTGCTGGCAGGTAGGAGGGACAGAAAATTTGGCGCAAATGCAAGGTCTTCCAGGTTGTGTCTGATTGAGATGGCAGTCCAATATTCAGAAACGTAGCTAGGTGATAAACCACTTTTTCAGTATTTGAGAAGTTTGAATAACTCTCAATCAATTGCTTTTTCAAAATAGCAAATCTGAGTTTTGAGACTGGTTTGGAGGAACCATGCATGATTTAACACTATTTATCTGGAAACCTTGAAGTTTAAATAATCCATTACATTTTAAAACTGCTCTGCATACTTCCTCATCCCTGAAACCTAAAGTCCATAAGGTTTTAATTGTGACGGATTTTTCATCTTTTACCAGAGTGAACTCTGCCAAACTCAAGCAAACTGAGACCGCTGAAGAATATTTAATAATTTCATATTTTTTCTGACAGAATTCAATATTTTTGCTAACCCTGGTCACATCATTTGGTTGGAGGTCACATCAATTTTACTTTTACATAAATATAGCAAAATTTCAACTGAGGTAGTCCCTAACTGTGCTAATTTTAAGCAGATGAAGTACAGTCGCTTATGAAGTACAGTCGCTTTTATTTTAAAAGCTTGCTCACTCCTATATCAAAAAGTTCAGGTATGGCTTCTGGAGGAAAATGCCATCTTTGGGTGCTTTGCCCCTCCATCCCATTGTTTTTGTATAGTATCAGAAAATGGTGATCTACCTTTAGTTGAGATGAGAACTGCTTCACTTTGTTCACTTGTCCCAAATGGGTTGACAGCTCTCAAGTAGAAGAAATAGTTCACATTGGGCTCCAGGGATACTTTCAGTTCAGGCCTCTTTATTCCAGCAAAAGATCTGCAAATTTTGAAGGTTTTCAGACATGAGAATGTATTGTATATCCAAACCAGGAAAGACTTATTTGTGCAAAGAGCTAAGACACCTAATGGTATAGCTGACTACTGTAACAACAGGCACCACAGAAAAACTCCAAATCAGAAAAGCAAACACTGTTTTCACAAACAACTGGGTTATGCAGCAGCTTTGGTATTTTACTTGGGGGATCCTCCTTACTTTGCCTGACAAATTTTCAGGCCTTTGTTCCTGTACCACCTTCTCATTCAGTCCAGTCATTTTGTGTAATGCTCACTTTATGTTCATTTTGCAGTGTAAATCATCACGTAAAATGCAAGCAGCACAGAATCAAATTCTCATCTGCTTCCTGTGGAAAGTCTGCTTTACAAAATGAACAAACTTCTAAAGAAAGAAAAACCCTTTTAATTAAGTCAGTTGCATGTTAGTGAATGCACATGCTGTGTTTGTACTGTCTGGGCAAATGATCGAGATCCAAAACAATGGATACCTTTATCTGAAACCACACAGAAACCTTGCACTTGCTATTATGGACTCTCTGCTCACAAACTGTTCATCAACAAAGCCTCATCTCTGTCTCCCTCACAATACCGTGCACTCTAACAGGCTGGTTTTGCAAGAGGCATCAGCAGGAGAACTGCCTCTGCACAGTGCCCTCCTTTGACTAAGTCTCCCCTTTGTGGTGCCTCAAAAGCTCCAGCCTCACATCCTCAGCGCTGATGTCTTGACACACTGCAGGAAAGTGAGAGTCAGCACCCACTCAAGTCTGCTTCACATGCGCTTTGAAGTGCCAGTGAAAGTACTCTGGATGACTAGAAAGATGCCAATTTTATTTTCTATATTGTCAGGAGTATGAAAGATTGGCTTAAAAAGTTCTCATACACTGGATCCTGACAGTATATACCCTCTGCATTGTATGCCTGAGAGTAAAGACTATTTACCTGTATGAAGTAGATAATTTCCTCTCAGAAATGCTTATAGGAAGCTTCAAGGCAAATGTTTAAATTCATGAGCAGGAGAAGTTCTTTGGAGAGCATGCAAGGCACTTTTCACCTCAGGTTTGACAGCGGAGCCCAGGATGGCCACCCTCCTGCAGGTAATGTCTCTAACAGAAACCAGTTAAAACAAATTACCTTTTCCAGTACTAATTACTGTGACCCCAGAGAATGTAAGGCAGGCAAGTCAGCAGTCAGATCATATCCCTGCTATTCATTTGCAGTGACTGTTTTTCTGCATGTGTCCCACCAGAGAGCAGTACAATCTGAAGAATAATCAGTGCTTATCCATCAGGACTTTTCACATGCCTGCCTCTGCTGCATTTCTCACAGAAAAGGTAAAATCCCACAGCCCTACACACATCAAATTCCTGCTAACGCTACATTGACCTCTATGACTAAGAGGATGGCATTGTGGGGAAAGACAGGTGTATCATCCTTATTAGTCGGTAACAGGTATTCTTGTACTAACATCTGAGATTAAAAATGATTGAAAGCATTGAGAAAAAGCACTGGGTTCTCCTGTGATCTTTTTCAATCTGAAAGAATTTCTGAGCGTTTGCGGCTCTTGTGCCATCAGTGTGGGGCCATGCCACCTCTGGGGAATGTGTTACATTAATGCTGGGACTGATATGGTAAAAACAAGTGGTCTAGCCAAACACAGTAGCAATTGAAAGGTTTGCTTCACCTCCAAGACTAATGAAAGTTCTGACCATGAGAGAACTTCAGCAAGGCACTCAGTTTGGCAGGCTGGTCGGTTCTTACTGAAAGGTTCAGGGAAGAGGTGGAACCTGAGCAGCTGCCTGATGAGACCCTTTAGACTTGAAAGAGCAAAAAGGCTTGTCTGACTACAGGAGACAAGAGAAAAAAGAAAGATGAGTCACAAAGGAACATGCAAGATGGGTAATGAGCAAGAAGGCCTATGCAACAGAAGTGAGAGAAAGGAAAACTGGGATGGAAGTAGAGGAAGGGGAAAACTGGGCACCTGGGCTTTGAAGAAATTTGTCTAGGCTTTGTATACAGCTCTCACCCAATCTGTTCCTTAAAGCACCATCCTGACGTCTTTGATGTGAATCTGAAGCACAGACCACCAGAAAGAGGTTTTGAGCAAATAGTTAGAAGTGAGATGAAGGGAGGATACACTAAGCTATTTGTCAGAAGCTGTTTGTGGGAACACGTAGATCAACATGTCTTAAGCACAGTGATGCCCTCCATATGGCTCTCTCTTCTGGAAAATGCTGCGTAAGTCAGTATCCTTCCAAAGAAATTAGATCTTTTTCACTTTGTGCTTTCTAACTGATTATTAACTAATAGAACAAAAAATCTTTTATAAATCCAAGTAGACAGATACATTCTGGTATAATGAGTAGAACTCGAATATTCATATTCTGCGGTCTGGATCCCACAGCCAGGGTATTTAGAGAAGATTTTGGGTCCAGCCAATTGCAGAATAGGGTCAGCTATCAAAGTTCAGACTTGGGTCTCTTTCAAGTCTGAAATTCTTCACATCAGAATTTGGTTTCATGTTTAAATCTGAGAGCAATAGCATGCCTCTTTTCAGTTGTAATAGCGAAACAAAAATGTCTGGACATTAAGCAGACCTGGTCATCAGTAAAACAGTGATCAGATTTTTCAAATAGCATTCTTTGCTTGGTTATCTGTTTTAGCAAGCTCTAAGCTGCCTAAGAATAAGAGACTATCAATTTTAGCTATGATTAAGGCTTAAAAGAGTCCTGCTGCTGCCAACTAATGAAACAGAATATGCCAACAAGAAGAAATTTCATCTGCTATACTCTGAGCCACATCCAAGCTCACAAGAGGCTGTGTGTAAAGAAGAAACAAGTCTTGCTATCTGTACCCTCTTTTTCTGTTTTGAGGATGGGAAGAAGGGTGAAAGAGAACACTGAGGGCTCTTCAGCAGTCATTTTGGTTTGTCATGGTTCAGTCTGACCCTGCAATCAGTGTTAAAAAAACAAGGATGAGGAGAAAGTATGATTAGTGCTTAGCTTACAGCAAACAGGTCATGCGTAGGAGAAGGGAAGGGAAAACGCATCCTGAATAAGCCTGTTTCATTTCCGAGTTCTTGTAACAAGCTTTGCAGTTAGACCTTACTTAAGCTCACCTTAAGTATTGAACTGTGTAATTTTGGTCATGAAAGAAAGAAATCCACCTACAACATTTCTAATGTCAGCTATTTTCTACTTTATATACATCTGCCCACTTCATGGATGATTGGAAATGTAATGATGTTATTATCAAAGTATGAGGCATCATGGTCTTCAGCCTAAATATCCCCACGATTACTTGGCATCATGATACAAAATTTAGTGCAATTTACACTGTCCCCACAATTTCTTGGTATCATGATATAAAATTCAGTGCACAGAAATTAAAAAAACATTTGAAGTTAAACATTTTAAGTATGTCTTATTAATGTCTCTCTTTCTAAGATTAATCTAAGTTTCAAGATGAGGTCTCCAAATTTCAGGTATATGCTATTCAAAGCAGAACAGAAAGAAGCTACAAGTTTCTTCACCTTTAAATTGCAAAGGAATATTATAATAGCAGTTGTTTGCTAAATTTATGCTTTCCATGGTTTTGATGCTGTTTTGATGCATGTTTCTCTCATCAGCATCCTCATTTATTTCAAGGAAACAATGTCTAGAGGATATTTTTTAATATTGCATGAACTCAGCAAATGATATGCCTCACAGTGATTCAGAACGCCCTCTGTGCTGTAATTGTCATTTCCACCCCCAAGATCCCACTGAAACAGCACCTCCAGACCTGTGCTGCTACCATCAATGTGGAGTTAGAGCTGAAAGTATTTAAACTTCTCAAGGTGCATGGAGAACCACACAGAAGAGGTGCACCATGGGCTGAAAAGAAGGCATTGAAGCAAATAGTGCCACATGCTTCCATTCTCCTCCCTTGTTCCAGCTCTGGCTGTTTCAGTTTAGAGCACGGAATAACCATCTACAATGGTCCTCACTGCTGTCTGAGACAGCAAGACCAGCACAGGGCCTGAGGAAGGGGAGGAGGAGATTCCCTATTATCCATACCTCATTTCCTGAGCTGGGAGGACAATCATGTGCGTACACAACAGGAGGGAGGCTGGCTCTCTTTTTTCCAGCCTTGTGTATGCAGATAGAAAATCCAGTTGTGACAAGTGCCATTCTCTCACTAACAGAGAGGATGACAGTCAGTCACTTCCACTTTCATGAACTCACTACATGCTGTGGTCATGATGTGATACATGGTTTCCATTTGAACGGCCCATATACCTAATCCCTGGACTACATTTCTCACAGTTTTCCATCTTCCACCCACAGCTCCATTGAATTCTCAACACAAAGAGGCTGAACAGCAAGAAAATAGCAGCACTCTGGAAATGGAAAGGAACATTTCAAAGCCTCATAAAGACTGTGGAAAAAGAATCAACCTGGGAAGGAGATTTAAAACTACAGAAGGCGGCCAGGGACTCATTGTTGCAGAGGATTTAAGAAAATTTTCTGTGAAACCATGTCCTTCAAGTGGCAAGCTGACAAGGAGAGAGAGAACCCAGCAAGGAAAACATGGTGTTTTGAAAGAAACTTTGGATGATGGTCTATTTCCATATGTGCTTCACACTCTCAACTTGGGTACCGGGGGCTGCTCCAGCACTGTTCCAGAGACCTCTTTGGAGATACTCAAAAGCTGTCTGGCCCTGCTTGAGTAAGGTGCTGGACCAGATGATTCCAAAGCTCCCTTCCAACTCAACCATTCTGATTCTGTGACATACAGCAGCCCAGACAAGCGGCTTCGCTCTTCTCTCCTGTTCAATGGCAGCATTTCTCCCTGCCTGCTCCCTTGACAGTGCCATTTGCCTTGGGTGAATTCCCAGAAGGACACCTGTGAAAGCAGCTTTGTGGTGTTTCCACATGTTCCATGCTGCTTTCTCCAGGACTACCCTGGGATGTCCTTCTCTGGCATCTGCTTTTATGCTGTGCCCCCGCTGCGGCTGTATGAAGTTTCCAGGGTTGCTGAGAAATATGTCTGAACTCCCATCTAAGGACAGGGAAATAGCTCAGCTACAGGACTGCCACAGGCATGTGAGGCACAGGCTGCCTGTTGAAGGGCTCCACATTTGGCTGGTCCCCAAGATGCATGTTGCTCAGGAAACCTGCAAAGGACAAACTTGAAGCTTTCAAGGAAAGCAACCAGCAGAAATTACAGCATTTCCAGGCCCTGGAAAATGCTAGGTGTGCATAAAGATACAGGTGCTACATGATACAGGTACTAGACACAGGAACATTAAGCTCCCTACAAGTATTTCCAGGAGGCAGCTTCTCTCTATATCAGCTACATAAGGAATCAATATCTAGTCCTAACTTGCATGCTGGTGGCCTTGGATGGGAGCAATACAGCCAGTATACCCCATCTACCAGCAGGTTCTTCTTTTCCCTTTGCTTTAAGCAAAAAGATAAAAAGAAATCTTTAAAAAAAAAAAAGTTTCTCCATCACTGTAACATCTTGTGCCATTTCAGAAGATTTCCAGGTTGATCTCAGGGGGTTGCTTTTGAAAAATGAGAGAGAAGCACTGCTTTGAGGAAAAAGAAGTGGTAAAAGATGGTCTTTGGCACTTTAAAAAGAGGTCAGTCCTCCTACAAATACAGAATTTAAAATTACAGCAATTCTGAGAAAATTCATCATTTTATCCCGTGGGAATTTTTCATGCTTGTCATAATAAAAGGCAAAGTTCTGCCCACAGGGAAGCCAAAAAGTCAAATGTGACTCAGTATAATTATGAACATGTTAGATTTCACACAAGGTCACTTGAGAAAGGGAACGGGTCAGTTCTGGCAGCTTTTTGCCACAGTTATCTCCACACAAGCTAACTTTTTGGTGCTATCGGCTCTTCACTCACAGATTTCGGAAACAGGCACACTTTCTGTTTCAGTTTTGAGAAAAAGAGGCAATTCCAGTTAACAGCAAAGAATCTCAAAGGCAAACATGCTGCACAGGTTTTGGGACAAGCTACATTATCCCTGACCAACAGCAACTTTGGCAGGTTGACAGGGACCTGATGACCTCATGAAATATGTATGAAACAGAACAGGTCATGGCTGCTCTCCAAGAGCCAGGAGAGCTGGGTAAGACCTCTTCTTGTTTGCATCAATGCAGCATGCTGATACTGTGTGAAAAAGAAGGTCTCTGCACCTTGCAGAATTTATTCCAGTTTTTAGCCCACTTTTGTGAGGAGCAGTACACTCACAATTTCACTGTCATACTTGTCTGCTGAAACCTGTGAACCCTTATTTCACTTAACTAATTCTGACTGCAGGAGGTGGAGCTCCTCCCTCTCTGCCACCTCTCCATGATATAGATGTAAACTAGCCCATGGGTGAAGATCTTAATCACAGTCCCCGGGAGGTGAAGAAGACAAACCCAGCTGGGCTTTGGGTCTTCCACAGCAGTACTACAGGTCACCCCCTGCTTCCCAGAGGATCTCAGACCTTTGCAACAGTACTTTGCTGGAATGTTGCTGTCACTCTTTTTAAACAAACCAGTATCTCTGAGGACATACAGAGCACCACATGATTTTCGCTGCAGTTCAACATAGTGGATGGTTTCACAGCTCAGTGGTGCCTATGTCCCTCCTCCCCCTCTCCTGTGTGCAGCACAGACTTAGCTTAGGGGAAACCAGAGAGTATCTGGCAGAAGCAGACACCACCCCCAATCTCAAAGCTGCTCCTTGGGTTGCTCTTTGCCCCCTATGGCATGCCTGCACGGCCTGGCAGTGTTGAGATCAGAGGTGCTTTGGGAGCCATCTGCCTGCACATCCAAACAGTGCAGATGGGTCGCCAGTGCTACTGGGACACTCACATCACCCTCACTATGCCCCAGGGAGGATCCTATCTTGTTCACCACAAAGCAGGGAGCAAACTGAGCCAGGCTCCTCCATCTTGCTCCTTTCCATGGAGCTCAGCTGCTCTCTCCTGTCCTGCCCGGGGCTGGGGCAGCTGTTGGACAGTGCTTGCTTCCCTGACAGCACGGCCCTGCAACTTCCGGATGACTGCAGACAGAGCACTGCCCCCAGGGGGTTGGCCCCAAATGAAAGGGATCGCGTGGTTAAGCAGAATGAAAAGAAAGTATTTTTAAGTCTCAGCCTAATCTCATAGATTAGTGTCTGTCTTTTAAATTCCTCAGCATGCAGAAGCAGATTTTGTCCTTGCGTGGTTGGAGGCAGAATAATCCCTTGTGTAATGACCCATGGTCCAGGGGACACTCATTAGCAACTGCCTAATCTGACCACAGCACTGACCTGAGACCCTCTCCTTCTGGCGAGTGCTGTCGGCAGTACTCCAGAGTGAAGGACTCCACCGACGCAGAGCCAGCAGACCAGCGGACAGTGGCCGTGTCCCAGCACACGGTGCAATCCTCGGCCTTGATGGTGGGGACTGAGGGTGCTGGGGACACAGGGACAGGTTAGCCATACCACAAGGAGGGCACCAGCAGCTGGAGAAGAATGCTGGCGAGGGAAAGGAAGAGTCATCTCCCCCCAAGACCCCATGGAATAGTTAGTTTTTCCCATTCAGCAATGATCTTCTGCTTGTTGGCGTTTCAAAGACAGAGGGCAATGTTACGGGGAAAAAAACCCTACTGGGAAAGTCACTGCAAATATTCATGCATTTCTGCACATCTTTAGAATGCCTGTGTAGATTTTTATGCATTTCTTCAAAAACATTTTCCTTATTTCTGCCAATCTTTAATGAGCAGAGCACTAAGGCAGTACTGCTTACAGCTCTCTCTGCATCACCTCTACCATGTCTTCAGCAGATTCTGCTTGAACTGCATCAGAAACAAAAGTGCTGCTGCAGAACTGACAGGCAGATGCTGATTTTCTGTCTAATTATGTCCTGTTTGTTTTTGCAATTCTAAAATTTGCTCCTGTCATTTCTCTTTTAGAGCCTCAGATTAAGAATTACAGGATCAACTACAGGACAGAAAACGGAATGTAAAATAATGCACTGAATGCAAGTAATCCAGAGGTAATGTATGAAACTGCACATCCGACATTGTAAGATGAAAATGCATAGATGTACTCACTTTCTATTTCCCTTTACAGGGAAAAACAACATAAACAAACCTTAAAAACCTGTTGTTGAAACTCATATAAACAGTCTTAATGCCAACTCTTAAAAGAAAGGTTATTAATTAACAAAAGGTCACAGAATGCTATCTTGCTCTTACAGAGATAGGGTTCTAAATAGGAGGCAGAAGACAAAAGCAGAAATTAGACAATTTTATGACAACATCATATTATAGAACTTCAACAACCATTCTGGGTACATTCTGTTTTATAAGCAAAATAATTTGTTTTCAGCAGAAAAGGAAAGAAAAACACCCAGAAGTATATAATGATTTCATGGTTTAGTTTAGCTGTTCAGGTTAAGATGTACTTGTTTTACTGCAGCAACAGACATCTCAGATAGATATTCAGCAGAACAATGATTCCGTGGAATAGATTCTCATCTGACAATACATCTGCATACCTCCCTTAGAAACAGTCAATTATCTTCTGAAATATCTGATAACTGTCTGGTTTTAAACGCATCTGTTCCTAGAGAATAAAAAAATTAATAGCTAAATCCTCTAATACCTGCATTCAGCAACTAAACACATACCCCATTTATGTATGAGCAATCAGGATGTCCAAGCCATCAAGCTCTTTTTTCCTTTTTTTTCTTTTTTAATTATCTGTCTAAAGAGTGGATGGAGTGAGCACACCAGAAGTTGTTACTGTGCATGGATTCTTTAAACAATGTCTCTAGCTTTGCAAAAAGCCTTCATCTGGAGATCAGTTTGGGATTGGACAGGATGGGAAGCAGGGGTAGAGGGATGCTTGCTGCCTTGAGCATCATTCCCTCAGGGAAAATACTTCTGTGAAACAGCATGTTCCTCAGGGGAGGGGAGGACAAGCTGTGCGTTTGGGAGGTGGAGAAGCAGGAGACAGGAGGTGCTGGGGTGACGTTGCAGCAGCTCCTGCCTTAATTCTCCACAACTTCCCAGGCCCACTGCTGCCTCCATGGATGCAGTCCCAACACAGAAACCTTATATGGGCTACTAATGTGTATATTCCTGTAACTGTATAAACCATCAAATTACTTTCTAGTATGTGCCAACCTCTGATCTGAACTACTAAAAATACATTCTGAATTATTGCTTCTGAATTCATTGGGTTACTTCAAGAATCAAAGTATTCTAACTTTATATCAAAGTAGCTGGGCTCATATGGAAGAACTGCTTTCCACTTCTAGTGCTCATCTTTCCATCTCTGTGAAAACAGTATGCAGGAGTTTTGCATCAGTCAGTGTTTAGCAGTGTCCTGCAGGTCCTTTTGAGGCTCAGTGCACTCCAGAGGGAGTTCAGTTCAGCTTGAAGGAAGGTATTTAGTGAGCCTTTGTTTGATCTAGTTTAGTTGTGTTCTTAAAGAAACAGGCCAAAGCAAGGCATCAAAGACTTAAGGAAATTAACAACTTCAGAAAGCTTCAGTTTTGGGAAAAGGAATGGTGAGCCTGATACCAGAAGGCAAAGACAGCTCTTATAAATAGCAGCCTTAGAGAGGTGAGAACCTCTTTTGAAATTATGATTTATTAGCTAGTAATAACTCATTATTATTTGACCATTCCACAGGAATTCTGCACCATGCTGACAAGTAAATTGTTGAGGCCATAAATCTTTAATTTCTGCTTTGAATTCTCTGAGAAATAATATTTGCTAAAACTACGAATAGTAAATTGAATATCAAAGAGAATTATCGACAACTTTAAGTCTAGTGGATTAAGCAAAAGGCTTGGTTGCTGCCAAGTAATTTCATCAGTCTCATACAAAATTATTTCATTATAAAATTGTTAAATACTCTTGTCTGTATTTTGTGACTGCAAGAACAGAATGATTATTTTAACATTGTAGCTCTAAAAAAATTATCTGTCAAGAGGGCCTCAGACACAAGATGCTTCACCTTGCTCGTAACTCAAGATGCAATAGTTTTGTCAATACAAATTATTAAAGACATTAAAGCTCAAAAAATTAATCAGTCAAATGAAGCTTATAACCAGTACTTGTCTGATTACTCATCTTAATTTATACCACTTAAACAGTAACAGAGCCTCTCAGCCACACCTGAGATTTGTGTCCCACTGAGCTAGATGGAGTATGTAAGCTCAGTAAAGAGGGCCTTCTCTTGAAAAGTTAATCATGTAAATCAATGCAACATAGATGTATTTGGAAGGGTGGCAGAGAGGCAAGACACGCAGCTGTCACCTCTATCTTCCACAGGAGAAGAAGCAGCAGGGAGCAGCTGGGTGCCTTTCCCCGAGTGTTGCAGTGCACTCAAACTCAAATTCATAATGTGCTTGCCCAGTGCCCTTGTCACGAGGGCTGAGACTGAAAATGTTTTCTGAATGCCTGCAATTTTCCTTCTAGCTGCAATTATGTACTATCTCTTAGCAAAAAGAGAAATGACCATAAGTTGCCTGCAATGTGCCAGATGGGCTAAATGAAGCAGATTCTTCTGTTTCAGAAGAACTGGTCTGGACTTCTGGAAGAATATGATGCTTATAACAATCAAATGCCAAAATATGTACATACCTGTTTTGAAAATGGCTTTTTCACTGGGTAAGCTGCAGCCTGTGCCATTTACAGCCATGACCCACACACTGTAGCAGTGATCTGGCTCCAGGTCCTCCAAAATGCAGTGGCTCTCCTTCACTGTCACTCTGTACTCTTCCACTAAAGCTAGGAGAACATACACACACACAGGACATCACACTCATGTTGCACTGGTGGGGACTATGACTGTGCCTCTCAAATAACATGTGAAAAACAGTCAATTAAAAAACAAATCCAGAAAGCATTTATTCTGACTCGGTTTTGACAGTTTCTGAGTTGAGTGCACTCAAATGCCACTGATGGGAAGCGGAGATTATGGCTCTCAGTTCTACTGAGGACTAGACTGAAAATTTGAAACATACATTCAGCAGTTATGAACCTGGGTAATGAACCTGCTTTATAATATAACAGTTTCTCAAAATGGACTTCACAGCCCCTGGCTATAAATTAGGTACTAGAAAAAGCCTTTAGCATACTTTAGCATGCACACAGTACACACAAACCCACATACACAAAGACACCCATGGATTTGTGCAGAGCCCAGTTGCTTATAAGGGCTTATGATCAGTCTGATCTTATTAATGAATGAACAATTTAATCCCATTTCTCAATTTCATATTTAACATCTGAAATGTTTGAATGTCATTTTGAAAAAAAAAATAAATCTTTGTCAAATGTGGAAATACTAGTTACCTTTTCCTGTCATTTTTTATTAGGACACACTCCCAAAGCATACACAGGGGCCTAAAAACTGAATGAAGTCCATCATTTTGGGAGCTCTATTATTAGTTCCCATGTACATCCATGGGGCAGCATGGACACATCCTCTCTGAAGGTCAGGTCACTTCAATAAAAGGACACCTAAACAGTGATGCTACTGCTTCTCTGCAAACAACTGCCCTGCACTATACAGACCACGATGTTTATCTTGCATTCTGGGGGACAAAAGGGGGGGGGGCAGGAGTGGCATCTATGTCCACTCTCCTCCACTGCCACCCACCCTTATTGATACACATGAGGTCCTCACAGTGCCTTTTCTTTCTGTGTCCTGGGTCCTCCCCTGCAGTTTGGCCTCCCCTCTGCTGACCCCAGACTCCTGCTGTCATGAAGGCAAGACCTTACTCACCCCCCGCATCTTTGTTGGCTTGCAGCTCCTCCATACAGTAGACCTGGAAGCAGTCAATGGCATCCCCATCGTTCACAGCCCAGTAGACAGCAATTGAGGTGCTGGTGGCTGAGTTTGGTTCCTGAGGTATGACAGTTGGTGTCTGTGGGGCTGAGAAAGAAAGTCTCCCATTGTTATTCAAACTCCTGCATTTTCAGCCAAATTACCTACAGGTTTGCAAGGCAACCCAGTATCTTATTTTCACTCAGGTTGCTTATTTCCATAGAGCAATTACAGAAAGCACATGAAATATGGAATAGGAACAGAATAATTATTCAATGTTGCAATCTGTCCATTTCCCTTGCAGTCTGGACAAAGTAAGATCCATTCTCAGTACTAGCAGCCCCTGTACCCAGCAGCAAGCCTATGCCCATACCTGGCCCAGCTCTTGGATTTCTTCCCCATGGGGCAGGACTATCATGCAGATGAGTCATTGCATGGCTGTTCATTTCCAGCCTTCAGGAGGGAGACTCCCAGGGCTGTGGTAATCCTGGGAACACAGAACTGCCATATGGCTCCAGCAACCCCTCTGCTTTCCCCAAGAGACCTGGTCTGTTCAGTCACAGGGAGAGCTCTCAAGCTCTGAACTCCACTTTCAGGTACATGTGCTGATGAAACCCCAAGAGATTCCTGATAAATTCAGGCCACCTCCTTGAAAAGTCCAGGAGACACTGAAGCCTAATGCAGGCTGCTTTAGATGACTGCCTCCTCCATTATGTGACCCTACCTTGCAGCACAGGCACCAGAGAATAGGACACACTATGATGGGGGTGCCCATGAAATCAGAGACTGCAAGCACTTGTTTGTAGCAAAGAACACAGGATAGCTCAGTGATGGAAAACTTGCAGAAAAAGAAATCTTCCTTCAGGGACAGATGTATGTAGCTGATCACAGAACAGTGGGAAGAGGAAAGGATCTGCCATACCAGGAAAGGTTTAATGCAATGTGTCAAATCCACTGACAGCAGCAGAGATGTGCAAAGGAAGGCTCAACAGCACAGGGGAGCAGGAGGCTTCCTGCAGCCTTGGGTCCATGTCTGCCCAGAGGTGGACTCCTCCTGCAGATGCACAACTTGGTGCTCCTGTCTGGCATGGTCATTTTTCCCCACAGACCCAGTGGACAGAGAATCCTTGGTGCACCTGAAGTCTGCCAAAGCATGTGAAACCCATAGGGCAACTAGAAGCACCCCTCACACCTCAAAAGACCTCCAAGGCTCCAGAGATCTCATATAAACTTTATCTCCTGATTGGCACAGATCTATTCCAGATGAGATATTGTTCCCCTCTACTATTATGGTGTAAGAAAGAGGGAGGGGAAGAAAGAAACAAAAAGCCCTAAAAGATGTTCATTGTTACAGTGATTGCAGGGAATGAAAATACATGGTTCTATTTCTTCACCCAGTAAATTTCCATATTGCACGAATTCTCAGAATCTCAGCAGAAAGCTTTCACTTTTTTCAGTTATCTTCACAGTAATGATGATGATCCCCTGTGGCATGAACAAGGCAAATGCAGATGCTGACTGTTTCCTTATGATTTATACAGAGAGCTACCAGTACAGTAGGATTACATCTGTTTCCCATTGAAATAAAAATTATCCTTCTTATTGCTAAAAACAGGCTGCATTTTGTCTTTTGACTTTCTAGAGTTGGTCAATTTAAAAATTGATTGTCTTTAGGAAGACTTCTTTTCAGCAGACCCAGTGGGGAAACCGGCTTTTTTTTTCTGTGAAGTTGCCTAGAAACCGCTATGTAAGATCACAGAAACCCCACAACTGCAAGATTTATTATTATGCCAAATTGGAACAGAAGCTATGTTAATGAATGAAACTTCTGCAGAAAAAAGAAAAAAAGCCCCAAACCTTACAGATCAAAATTCAGTTTGGTTACCTCAAGAAACATTTGATTTCTAATTTTCTTTTTGCGTAGCATGAAGCAAGCTTTTGAAAAAGCAAATGATTTCAAAGCAAAAAGTTGAACTATTCTCTTCAGAAACAGAACATTTATTTATTATCAAAGTGCTGATCCCTTTATAAATTAAGTTTAGTCAAAGAAATATTTGCACTACAAGTTTGAATAAATCATGGTTTTCAACAGAAAAGTGTGATGATTTCTCATCAGTTCATTTTTCATTGAAGTACTATGCTATAAGAAGTTTTTCCTTTGTGCCACCTACCAGGCCCCAGAAAAAAACTAATAATTCCAAATGTTTTATGGGTATTTACCCTTTTCCAATGCAATGAGGAATAACGTTTCTTTAGCTGTGTGGATTGAAGAAGGAGAGTAGTTACATTCCTCTGTGATGCTAATGGAAGATTGTTACAATCAACAAAGGTCCTGGCCTTCTGATATAAAAGGGCAGGACTCATGGCAAACTTATTCCCACTCTTCTTGTGCCAAAGCCTGGGTTCCAGTATGCCCAATGACATGCTGAAAGGGTTTTCTTTTTTGCTTATGTATTTGTTAATGGGGATGGTTTATATGAAAGGAAGAAGAATTTGAGGGAAAAGAACTTTTTGTTAGTGGATATGGAAAATTTGGAAGTGGAGAGTCCTTGGAAGAAAGATGTTTCTAGAGTGGCGAAAATGAAGTTCTATGAAATTGTTCAGTAAAAGTCTGTACTTCCTGAAAGCAAAATGTGTGCATTGGAGAAATGGCAAATTCAGATGTATTTCATCAAATGGCTTCAGTCAAAAAATATTCTGATAGTGTCTGACATTTACCTCCACTATGTGATAAATGATGGACTCAAGGCGTTTGAGTCCAAATGAAGTTTTGTGTAGGCATTTACCTCTGTTTGCCTTCAGGAAGGGTGTAATCTTGGAGGGGAAAAAAACCCCAAAATTGTCGATTGCTCACCAAACTAAAAATCACACTAACAACTGGGATACCTGGTGGTGGAAGTGAGAAATGAAACCCAAGTACTTAGAAAGAGAAGAAAGTATGAAGGATGAGGCATTTCAAAGATTGCTTTCTAGTGGACAGTCATTCATTTCCAGTTTGTCAAACTGGTCTAGAGCCAGTTGGTGCTCAGCAGACACAGTATCTAATGCAAATCAAACTGAAAAGTGATCTCAGCAGCTTAGAGAAAAACATGCTGGAGTGACTTGTGAGGAAAGGAAACAGAGCATGGCAAAATGTTTCTGTCCTTCTGGGTGACCTTGCCCATAAGTAGCAGCCCAGAGGGAAAGAATGGTTGCACCCATGGGACTGCAAGAGTAGGTTTTATAACTAAACCAGGATGCATTGCAGGTGTGCACCACTAAGTTAACTCTGACCAGCAGTGGGTTATGAAAAAGATCTTTTTATCTGATTTCCCCCCAGAATGACAAAGGTGATGCGGCTTGCAGAAGTGCCTGTCCAACTTCACCTGAGACGGTTGGAGTGCTGCAGACAAATTCACACAAATCTGATGAGGTTGTTAAGGTCTCAGAAATACTCAGGTCTAATAAAACCAGTGGTGTGGAGAAGGGAGAGGATCTCTCAAAGTGACACTCCTGAGTGCATTCAGCTCTTATTAAACACTGGAGAGTCTGCACAAGAGAGCACTTATCCAACGTTCCATTATGCACCTGAAAATCCAGACAGGAAACAAAGTACTGTAGGGAAATTGATAGTCCAGTTCCAGTGCTCAGGGACCAAACACGTGAGAAAGAGGCTTTGCTAGAAAAGCTGGAGAGGACTGTGATGGTGATGGTGCACGTGCTAGTGAATGGGAGGTGACATAACAGGGCAGCAGGATGCAAACTTTCTCTTGAGAAAGAAACACTGGAGTGAGACCCTGTTATGGGGAAAATGCATCCACAAATTGGTGCTGACAAGCACTTCACTGCCAGCAGCTGAGATCCAGATAATTTCTATAGGTGTATTTACAGGCAGAGCAGGCAGCCCACACAGACAGGACACAAAATACCAGATAGAGATGAATAAACTGCTTTACCATGTGCAGTTTTCACAGCTGCCCTCAGAAACAGGGACTGTTTTCAGGTACAGTTAACCACTTTCCCTTTTGGAACTAGATGATCTTAAGGTCCTTTCCAACCCTAACTATTCTATCATTCTGTGTCCTGTGGGGGTTTCATGTGCTTCCCAGGGACCTCAGCTACCAGTCAAGCCCCTGCTCTCCTCCCTACACCAGTGATGCTGGTGAAGCCCCCCTTGAAGAAAGAGAGCTCAGGATACCCTAGGACAGGTCTTCTATCTCCATCTGCAAGTGAATAGCAACTTCAGCCAAAGAAGATTCACAGATAGAGACCTGCTGCTAGTCTGAAATGATGCAAGAATCCCCCAGTTTAGCACTTCTCTCTCTGCTGCTGTGTCCTACTATAAGCCAAACACTTGCGCACAATTAGACTTCATTTTACATTCAACTCTGATTGCTAATTACATGGTTTGCAAATTTATACTTCTCAAACAGATTCTGTTTTTAGCTTCCTCAAATTTCCAAAGCATTTCCAAAATATTAGCTTTTGTAAAGATGATATTCAGAGATTCTTACCAGCCACATGTTTTAAGGAGTGCTGGTTGCTTTGTCCTGGACTATCCGCGTAGTGCTCAAACAGTGAAAAAGCACTGGGCAACTTTTCTAAGGAGAGTGTGGTATCCATTGCACAAAGTAACCTATTTGAAAGAAAACACATAGCTGTCTGTAAAAATTCTTTGTAACACCACATAGTTTTCCAAAGGCCAGAACAAAGACCATGCAACATACTTTTAAGTATTTCCCATGAACTTGAGGACCACACGCAATGAGAAGCTGTTTTCCTGATTTTGAACATAGAGCCTACTGTGATTTCAGACCATGAGCACAGTGAGGGTGCTGTGCATATGATCTGTATGCACTTAACCCATGAGAATGTCAGGATTTGAAGTTCACAGCAAGACTTCCAAGAGCATGGGGCTTAGGACTTACTAACACAGTGCCTTTAAAGGTTACAAACTTTGGAGCTAAATTACAGCAGCTGACTCCAAATATGTATATGACTCCAGCTGCTTGTGACAAGTGAAAAAAACACATGAGGAAGAAGATAGATCTCACTTAATTAGCTCGTATTTGCTGAATTCACTATAGGAAGAAAAACCAACATATTTTTAACTCTGAGGCAGAAGCAGCTTCAAGGAAATGAAAGACTATCTTTTTTGAGGCCACTGAATTTTACCTTCCTCCCCCCCCACTTTTTTTTCAGTCACTGAAGTAATTGATTCTGCATAATCTTAACAAAGCACAACAAATACAAAATATACTTTCTTTAGAAAAACATGTTTTGTAATATAGTTTCATTCTTAACATTTTTTAGCAAGTCAGGTATTCTCAAAGCAAAGTAATTACCATGCACAAACCAGAATAAACCTATGTTTAGTGTGTAAGTAAACAAGTAAAGACCAAGTATACAGAAAGCTTTGTAAAATTGTTTTGTCCTATTATACCTGCTCTATTCTTATGCAATAAACTACAGGCAGATATGTGGCTAGACTCTCAGATTTTGATTTACAACAGGTGAGTCCTGATTTATAGTCCTAATTCTGCAGATTAATAGAAACCATGTTTGGCACATTCTCTTCAGACCACTGACCTGGGTTTGTAAGTTGACTGCAAACTGGAACACTTGTGTCATTGTTATACCCCAGTCCGTGTTATCACATGTATTGCTGTGATGGCTGAGGCAGCAATGACAACAATATGTCTGATATGCACTGTACAATACCCAAGACCTTTGGGCAAAGTCAGTGGTGGTGATGCCAGCAAAGCAGATTTAGAGGCTTGCATAGGAGGAGCCTAGAGCCAGCCTGTCTAAATATCTGTAGTTCACCTTGGAAAACTCATTGGTGAAATACAGGCTTACATTTTCTCATAAAGGATGGGCCTTGCCAAAATGACTCCCTTGAGGAAATCACACATTGCAGAAAGGTGTTTGTGACTGTATGCATTTACTGGTCTGCTCAGGTGGGCCAGGATGCAGCTGTGATGAGACATCATCCTTGTGTGGCATACATCCTGAATCAGGCAGTGCCAAGAAAGAGGTGTGGGAAAACATCAGTCCATAGTCCCTGGTAAGACTTAGAAAGCTACTTTTCTCCCTTTTTTTTTTTTCTTCCCCCTGAAATTATACTCAGAAATACGGGGTTGGAACTAGATGATCTTAAGGTCCCTTCCAACCCTAACTATTCTATGATTCTATGAACTCCAGCTTTGTGAGTGACATTTTGCATTATAACCTTCCAGAGATCAGGTAATAGAGAACACGACTAGTGAAAAAAGAACACAACACTGATGTGTAAGAGATGGAAGCATGGACAGAATGTTTTTTAGTATAGTTGTGTATAATAACTACAAGGAAAATCTCATTAAAAATGTCTGTGCGGAGATTTAAAATTGAACTGACATCCTCAAATGCTATTTGTTCAATTGATGTATTGCAGAACTCGTGCAAAATGCTTCAAAACTAGTCAGTTACAGCAACAAGTACAAAGCCTACAAAAACTATATTAGTGATGTGTTTTCAAAGCTTGCAAATACTAAATGAAGCACCCAGCATGCTAGGCCTAATACTCACTACAGTGCAGTTAACCCATATTTCATATACCTTTTATTTAATTCTTTAGATGACTAGAGGAGAAAAAAAGAAATGTATTAACAGCTTTCAAAACCCTGAAAATGTTGAAGAACCACTCATCAAACAGTCTTGCTTCTCTCTACATGCATAAAATACACACAGATTTATTGACTTGATGGTGTCTCTGATGCCGCTTATTCATGCCAGCAGAGAATTTAAATCCTTAAGAATATTCCACTTCAAAGCTCTGGCTCAGCAGGCTATTAGAGTCTAAATCTGGTTTTAAGATCCCGAGGGGTCAATATTCAATATTCAGGTTTGAAGATGGGAGCATGGTCAAATGCCTTCTTAAACCAAGGCTTTTACAGGGAAGAAATCACCTGCACATTAAGAGCACTTCAAATTCTGGCTGAAATCTCCTTCAGAACGTTTTACTAATAGAAGTTGGGTGAAATTTATACTCATGGAGTGAGAGTTTTCTCCATGCTCCATGAAACTTCAGCTAACATTTCCTGGCTCATGGACAGAAATGTTTATGCCCTTTATCACTAACAGAAACAGACTGGGAATCTAATAATGTTAACAAACGACAAAAGAATTTTAGAATACAAAGTTATCTTTTTGCCAAACCACTGATCCAGTACCTCACAAAGTTCAGGAAAATAAGCTATATTTTTCATCCACCCCAAAATAGCCAATCTACCACAACATTCACTTGATTACAAGATACTAAGACGTTATGCCACTTGGAGCAGGGGAAAAAGCAAAATATTGCTCCACCACTTTCTGTAACTGCTGGTATATGGGCTGGGGGCTTGTACTTGGGAAGCAGTTTTATTTTGCATGAATGATCAGTTTTAGACAGTAATTTGAACTTTTGATTTCTTCCCAGGACAGTTTCTCTGCAACTTCTGGACTCTGTGACAATTCTGTAACAGGGGAAGATTATTGTCACAGAAGTAACATCCCCTTCGAGACTGCTGAGAAGACTTTTAGAGGAGAAAGTGCCAGTGCCTTATGGACAAGCCTTGCAACACAAGAACAATCCTGGAGGACCAGGCCATTAATGGTTAACCAGCAACACTCTCCAAAACCAGGTTGTGACTGTATGAGCCAGGTAATTCCAGTCATGCAGATTCACAAGGAGTGGTTTTTATGTCCAGAAAGGACTATTACAGACATGCACTTCAAATGCACATTCCTACACCTAGCCCATTGTCATGGTTTAACCCTCACCAGCAGCTAAGCACCACACAGCCACTCCCTGTTTTTCAGCATTAAGCATTTATCACAGCCTTGGTAATTTGAGGACATAACTACTGTCTGCATCTGCTTATTTAAGAAAACTCACACAAACCCCACAACCCAACAACTCTGCTTCAAACAAGCCTTTCAATTACACTTTCCTGTTTCACCTTAATATTCCTCAGTTGATAATTAATCCCATTTAAATTATCAAACCATCTCTTAGCCTTCTCTTCACTAACAAGAACCATTTTAATGGCACAAGTCAAATTTCATCCTGTTTATCATCTTTGCAATTCTTTCTGAGCCTTCACATGACAAAAGCAAATGATCTATCAGTTTCAGAGTGGAATAGCTGAGCTTTCAGGATCTAGCTATATTTAAAAATAAAAAGGAAGGTAAACAATTCATTCTTAGTCTAGGTACAGGCAAAGTGATTTCCTAACTGGTATCATAAAAGCTACAATATAAAAGCCATTTTTACTTACATTTAGGAAAACAAATCCATCTAGCTCTTCCATTTCTTTTACTGTTGTCTCCAATGTTTCCTTTGCTGCATCAACAGTTTGCTGGAAGTTAACCATCTGCTCATACAGGTACTCCATTTTCATCTTCTTTGCTTCTTCAAAATTCTCTGATTTCTCATCATACTGTGCTACCATTTTCTTAAGCATCTCTTCATTCTGCTTTTCTAATAACTCTGCATTTTTCTTACAATTTTCCTGCAAAATAAAAACAGATGTAAATTGATCTGCAGAATAAAATTACAACATTTGATGAATACACAGCAATTCTTGATTAACCATACATGAGCCATCCACCAAAAGCTTTCTGTCATCCTGGCAATAAGAGAACTTTATTTCTGTAAGCAAGCTCATCTGGAAGAAATAATGGTAGAGAAGTATATTAAAAAAACAATGACAGATTTTGTTTTGTTTTGTTTTGTTTTTTGTTGGGTTGTTTGTTTTTTTTTTTGTTTGGGTTTGGTTCTTTTTTTTTATTGTTACTGTTTTAAATTAAACTTCTATATTTAAGCACTGAGTCAGGAAGTCTGACTATAAAATAGCTAAAAATCCATACTTTAGACAGAAATTAATACAGTCCTCTACGCTTAAGAACTTGAGTATTAACAACTTAAGATACTGGGCAACTCATTTAAATGCTTTGCACAGTATTCTGAATAAAGACACAAACAGTGTGAGCTTTTTATAAGCACAAACAAAATTAATGGAATTTTTTCCTCCAGTGCTTGGCAGGCACATATTCTATTTTGCAATAATGTGCAAAAAAAAGCAATCTTTTTTTCTTCCCCTGAAGCTAACACCTTCCAGTGGGAGAAGCCAATTTGAGGACTGGAGAAAGAACCCATTTTAGCAGAAACAGTGACACTCCAAAACAAGGCAAGCATATTTTAGAAGTAATTTTGTAGACGAAAATGTGAGTGATAATCACTGGACTTACCTCAACAGAGTTAAATAGCGATTCAATATCACCCACAAACTCTTCAATCTTCATTGACTTTTCTTCCAGTGCTATTAGCAATTCACTTAACTGATCCTGAAATTTAAAATATTTCAGTAGCATAAGCATGTTATTTTATAATGTTTTACAAGCAACTTTCTTTAGGTGAGTATTTTTGCTTTGCCATGAGCTAATCATTGGAACAATTGCTAAATTAAGTTCAAGTATTGCCCTGGCCACAAAGACAAGCACAGAAATAGCAGCTGGAACAGTCACAAAACTGTTTCCAAACCAAAAAAAGTGAGCTCAGTTCAACAAGGTGCTGAGTGTCAATAAAAGTTGTTGAAAGTTACAAATTCCAATGCAGCTCTGCTAGAGACTGAGGCTGCTCAGAGCCTCATGACAGGGTCCTTAAGAGATCACAGGAACATAAACAGGAAGATAATGCCGGTAATTATGAGGCTAGATTGTGCAATGTCAGTATTTTTTTTAATCAGAATTTTAAAGACAGTGCCTATAAACCGGAATTTACCAGAATCTCTGGTTGAATTTGACGTGGAAAGAAAAGCAGTCCATAGGACAACAGTTATTAGAGATGACTCAGAACTTTTTATTAGTCCTTCTTGACCTTTTATGAAAGCAAGCTGGCCATCTGCTCAGGTGCAATTTATGATTTGTAAGAATACTTTGTTTAACTAGCTGACATAAATGTATAAGGAAGGTTAACTTCCTTTGGTAACAGCTTCCTATTATGGCAAACTTTTACAGCTAGGTCTGTTGAAAACTAGCAGATGATGTTCCATTAATTATAAATGTCACATTGAACTGTACAACTGGAACCTCACTTTATAAATACTTAGGGCTAATCACCAAGGTTCAGAGGCAAACTTCTGTTTGTCAAGATAACCTATAAAATCTGACAGATGTCATCATAGCTCATTTCAGTTACTGCAAAGCTATTTTCCTACAGTTAAAATTCAGTTGACAAGTATTTTGTTATCTTAATGTTTTCTCAGTAATCATGAACAGAAGTAACAAGAAACATACAAATGCCATCTCAGAGTAACCTGAGCCCTGAGTGCTGGAAATCATGTGAAGCCGAACCTGTTTTGTGGCCAGATTTAGTATTGGCTTTATGTCCATGCTCCACAGCCAGGAAGCAATATCATGGGATGTTTATTTGCAGCTTAACTTGACTCACTGCAATGCAGGTACATTCGAGGGATGGCTAGGCCTGTGACTTTATTACTGACTTAGCAGTGACTAATTATCACTTCTAAGTCAAGCATGAATGGCCATATATAAAAGGTAACTCTGCTGTCATGGAGAGAGTTTGTACATATGGATATTTGAAACTGCCACATTGACTCCTTCTGTTTTTAATTTTTATTTTTTGCACATGAATCAACATAAAGATAACTACTATTGATACAAACATAACAGAAATATAACATAAATATAAATATAAATAATATAACATAAAGATAAATATAAATAATATAACATAAAGATAAATATAAATAATATAACATAAAAGATAAATACTATTGATACAAACCCTTCTGGAATGTTAGTGAAATTATACAAAACCGGTGTTACCATCAACAAAACATGTTCCAGGAAAGAGACCTCACTTTTCAGATACTGGGGTGAGATTAAATAGCTGGTAAATAAGAAAGGAACATTTGTATATTTGTACCTGAACAAATCTGATATAGGAAAAGTGAAACATCACATGCATGAGGTTTTCACAAGAACTGCTATTTAATGAAGAATAGCTGTGCAGGAATGAAAGCATTTTCACTAATATTTATAGCAAAGGACTGGGCTGTTGAAATGGAGGGTATTTTTATCTGTCTTTTAGAGTGGTATAGATAGTGGAAGGAAATAGGTTTTGTCTTACCTGTGCTACAGCTAAAACACTATTGGCAGAAAAGAACATGAACTGAACAGGAAATGAGGATGGTGTTTCAACAGAACTGTGTAACTTACCTAACATCTCTGAGCAACCAATGCAAGTAACTAGGACAGGAAATCACAGAATCACAGAATCACAGAATCCTAAGGGTTGGAAGGGACCTCGAAAGATCATCTAGTCCAACCCCCCTGCGAGAGCAGGGTAACCGAGATTACATCACACAGGAACTTGTCCAGTTGGGCCTTGAATATCTCCAACGTAGGAGACCCCACAACCCCCGCTGGGCAACCTGTTCCAGTGCTCTGTTACTCTCACGGTAAAGAAGTTTCTCCTGATGTTTCACATGGAACCTCCTATGCTCCAGTTTACACCCATTGCCCCTTGTGATAATGACTTATGATGATACTGGTCCCCATATATGGAGGTTTCTCTACCTTGTCAGGTGAAATGAATGGCCTTTACTAAAATTATTTTTTCATAGAAACAACACTCTTTCTCTCCCCTACATACAGAAACCAGAACAAACTTACACAGGTGAGAAGGCTAAAAGGTGGGAAGTCTGGTAACAGCTACATATAAACAAAGTCATTCAAATTTCTGAACAAATAAAAATAACAACTTATCAAGCTTAGGACTCTTGAGAATACCTTAATGGGATAATCTCCCTTCAAGATCTCTAACAGGTCTTTAGGAATAGGTTTTGGTTTATAGATACTGTGACTTAGACTCTGAACTGCTCTCTGAAGTTTCTTCTCTGAAAACACAGGAGGTTCGGAGAAATTTGCCTCAGTATCTCCTTCCCTTGCCCAAATTAATTCTTACCTTCATCTTGGTTGCAGCATCATCTAGTGTCGTAACTTCATGGTCTTTATGTTCTCCAAAAAGCTTGTCAATAGCAGATATTGGGCATTTGCAGTGGTAACAATATGTGTCTGCTTGCACTTTCTTTAGTTCTCTTTGTGGGCTTTCACCTTGAGGAATGTTTGTTGCTGACCTTTCAGGATACATCACCACAAAGCCTGAATCTTCAAGTTCAACAGGTGTTCTTTGCTCTGGTTCATCAACAAATTCATAACTATCACCAGCATGCTCAAAGGAGTCCCTGTCTTCAAACAATAGCTCCTCATGTGTTAATTGAGATGATATTTCATCTTGCAGAAGTTCTTCTTGTGTAATTATATCATAGTCCATTGACTCAGCAAGATCTTCATAAGTGTCAGGGTGCTGCTCCTCTCTTTGCTGAATGTCTGGTTTCTCTGTTTCCTGAATGGTAGTGACACAGGAAAGATTTTCTTGAGTATACTGACCATCTTCACTGTCTTCAACAGGAGCCCTGACATATGGGACATATTTTTCCATTTGATGAACTGCTGTTACATTTTGCTGTTGTTCCTGCTCATTACCAGCTTCTTGATATGTAGCTCCCTGATAATCTGCTTGTTGACCGTACACTTGATGGCTTGATTGCTCTGGCAGCTCCTCGGTTGTTTCTACAGGTATATTTTCTTCTCTTTGTTCACTCATGTCAGTTCTTGCACCTGAAAGAACTACATTGCTTCCAAAAGGAATGGCATGCATTGGTTTGCAAATTGTTGCTTTAATGTCACTGTCAACCTGGACTTTCCCTCTCTCCACAAGACTCGTTTCAGGCAGAACCTCAGTTCTGACATGCTCAAAATTATCAGGACCCTGCTTGTGTTTGTCCTCAGGAATCTGAACTGAAATTCCTCCACTAAAGGATTCATCCTCTGGCATATGATCTTTTTCAGGCCCTGTGGCCTTGCTTGGAATTTCATCTTTAAGAATGTATTTTTCAAAATATATTCCTGTTCCATCATCTGTGTCTGAATTTCTACTAGGGAAAGATGCATTAGAATTACCACTTTCCTCATCAGAGGGAGTCTCATCCTTTGTCTTTTCTCCTACTGCTTCTGCATAGAGGTCCTTGTATAAAAATGACAGAGCAGGTGGCTCCTCTAGAAGCTCTGGATTAACTGCAGCAACAGTGGTAGGGAACAACAGAGATTTTTCTAGCACTCCTTCTTCTGAATCAAAGAGTGGGGTCCCTGGTGACTTCCGTTCATCTTCTAAAGTTGTAGTGCTTTTGCTGCTAGTATCAACTGATTTCTGTAGAGGTAAAGGATTTGAAACATCTGCATAAGACTGAATTTTGCTTTCTCCTTTCACCGTACCATAGAAGACTTCATCCAGATCCTCAAGTAAGGAAAACTCCTCTTCCAAAATATCTCCCTCAGTGCTTTCCTTAAAAGATGTGGTTTCTTCTACAGCTTCATTGGGATCTTCTGTCACAGGAAACAATGACCTTGGTCTTTCAAAATGTGGCTTAATTGGGGATTTGTCATCAATCAAAGTATACTTTTCAAAATAATCCATATCAGCCATACCATTATTAGGATCCAATACTGCATAATCATTGTTTTCTGGCAACATGGGATTTTCCTGTGTTTCTTCAGTTTCTTCAACATCATCATTTTTGACCATTTCTTTTAGTTCATGGCTTGCAGGTTTTCCCAGCACTGAACTTTCTGATATTTCTGTGGTTGTTCCAGAAGCTTGGGCTCTATGGCTATCATCAGCCAATTTTCTTTTAAACAAAGGATTTGTTTCTAAGTATTCTAGCTTATCTGGCATGTATTTACTTTCTTCTTGATCCACAGAAGAAATATGTGTAGGAACATGAATATTGAGTATTTCATAACCTTCTGAAATGATATTAAACAAATCTTTTTGTTCAGTAGTCTCTGGAGCATGCTGACTGCCTTCTAAAACACTTGCTTGCTCTGTTTCTTCCTCTTCTCCTTTCAGGTAATGTTCAGACACTTCAGATACAGTGTCTACCTCTGGATGTTTCATTGCTTCCATTTTTGCAGGGTTTCCAGTACTATTTTCATGCTCTAGAACTTTATCTGGACCTGGATTATCTCCTACCAGAAATGGTAGATCATACCTCTGTGTTCTGTGATTAGTGTCTGAGGATATTCCACAGGAAATTGTACTTGACACCAAACTAGAAACTCTAAACATATGTCCTGTATTCTTTATAGCACCATGAACTGTAAGTTCTGTGCAACTTTCAGCTGGGAATTGTTTCAATCCAAGATCAGAAGTTTCATTTGGAGAAAGCAGATCTTCTCTCCTGTCTACTTCTGCAGCTCTTATTGGACTGATAGAGCGAGCCTTCACCTCTTCTGCCAGCCAGCTAGCTAGCCCAAAGGATGGAGAATCTGGCTCCTGCTTTCCATCAGAACTAGAGCTAATGGACTTCCTCTCTGCTGGAGAAAGGCTTCCCTCATAATAATGCTGAGTTTTATGTGTCACAGTTTCATTCATAAGATCTGATGAAGCAGCCCCCAAATGCTCTAAGGATGCATGCTTTTGGTCTGCAAAATGTCGTTGCATTTCATGTCTATACTCTCCTTCAGTATAAATGCCTGAAACTGTGTTAGGTTGCTTTCCAAGCATGCCTACTACATCAGATAAAGATGGAATATTTTGTTTCTCTTCATCGTCAGTGAAAGCCACTGGTACTGACTTTTCAGGTAATGTTTGAAAAGGTACAAATGATTCTGATAACACTGTTTGCTTGTCTCCTACAGCAGTTACCTTTGACTTTGTGGTCACCAACCTTGGCACTGTCTGCACATCAGATTGCATTTCTTGCTTATCTTGCTCAGTAGGGAATTCAAGGGGATTTATTAGCTGCTCTGATGACAAGTATTTTGGGTCTAACAAACTATCTTGAGATTGTTGTTCATCTTGGCCTTGTATGTGCGTTAGAGATGTACTCTCTAACAGCACTGTCTGCAGGCTTGATGGTTTAGGTGAATAGAGCTGAGTTTTCTGCAATTCTTTTTCATCATGTGGTGGAATTATGTGTTTACACTCTGATTGTGCAGACTGTGAAATAACTGGCTGCACGCTTTGCTTTTCTTGTTCAGCAAGGGACCATGTGGGAACCAAATACTCAGAGGCTGGTTTTGAATAAGGTGGAATTTCTTGCTGAGATGTTTCATCAGCTGAATAAAATGGAACCGGAGGCCCAGACTCCATTTTTGAAGGTACAGTTAAATAATCTTGACTTTCTAGAGTTTCTGTTTTATCTGTAGAATACGGTAAATTTAACTGTTCAGATTCTAATTGCACAGATGTATGGAAGTAATGTGGAGTCTGTTCTCTCTCCATTTCAGGTACATTTACATGTTCAGCCTCTGACTGTGCAGCCAAAAGCAAATGTTGTTCATTTTTTATATTCTCTGTTTCTTTTCTTACAAAGAAGAAGCCTGATTCAGGCTGAGCAGTTTCTGACTGCTCTGTTTTACAATGGGTGTAAGGTAAGTCTAAGTGCTTGGGGGACAGGCCTCCAGTTACAGATGAAGACTTTGGACTTCCTTCTGGTTTTGTTTCAGAGGCAGAATGTGAAACACCCAAAGACACTGTCTGTTCAGTAAGAGATGGATACAGCTGGATTTTTTTATTCTCTGTGTCCTCAGTGTAAAAGGAGAAATCTTCCTGTTCAGTTCGCAACTGAACAGTTAGAGACGAAGTAGGCCTACTGTCTTGCTTGTCTGAATGTCCTGCTCTCAGTAGGGCCATTCCATGCTTTTCTACTTTGTCAGTAGAACTTAACAAATCTGACCGCTCAAAGTCGAGTTTTGCAGTTTCAAGCTCCTTAATGCTGCCAGAGGTACATGATACAGAAGTTTTTTCTTGTTGCTCTGTTTCAACAACAGAGTACTGCAAATTAATGCTCTGCAGTTCAGTTTGGGCCCCATCCCTCTGCTCTGTTTTACCTGTGAAATATGGTGTCTCTGGATGTTCCAGCTGGGCAGTCTGTGGTTGCTCTCCTTTGCCACGGGAGTGCAATAAATCTGGTGGTTTCATTCCATGAGTTTCTTCTTTGCCAAGAGGATATGAGAAATCTGGACATTCTGATTTTAGTTCTTCTGGTTTCAACTGCTCTGATTTTCCTGTGGAATATGAAAAATCAGAAGGTACAAACCGTGCTTGTGTGGTTTCCTGTTCTTCTGGTTTGGCAAGTGAGTGCAATAAACCTGGTTGCACTAAGTCTAGCTGTGAAGCTGGTTTTTGCTTTTCTTCACCAAGGGACTGCAAAAAGCCAGGCTGGGCCATTCCCTTTTCCTCTATTTTGCTGAAGGACTCCAAAAGCTCTTGCTGTTGCAGTACTTCTTGGCAAGGTTTTGAGTGCTCTGAATTGCCAGCTGAATAGGATATATTCATTTCTTCCGCCTTTAGTTGCTCAATTTCATGGCTCTCCTGTTGACCAATAGAATATGACACATCTGGATAGTTTGGTTTCTGATGTGTAGCTTTCTCTTCTGTTCCTCTAACAGGATAAGATAGCTCTGAATGCCACAACTCTAGTGATACCATTTCTTGGTCTCTTTTGCCAGAAAAATGCAATGAACTTGTATGTTCCAGTTCACCTTGCTCAGTTTGGATTTCACCTGTTTTACCAAAGGCATATGTTAAATCTTGCTGTTCTAAGTCCATTTGTGTTGCTTCTTGTGACAATGTTTCGCAAATAGAATATGAAGAACTGGGAAGTTCCCACTCTGGATGTGGCATACCTTGTTGCTTTGTTTTTCCAATGGGATGGGGTCTTACAGGCTGCTCTGATTTCCACTGTGTAGCTGCTGACTGCTCTATTTTGTCACTAGAATATGGCAAATATGGATGTCCAAGCTCTGTTTGGGCTGTTGCTTGCTGTTCAGTTTTGCCAGTGAAATGTGGCAAATCCTGATGCTCTGCTTCCATTTGAACAGTTTGTGGTTGTTCTGTATTTCCAGGGTAAGATGATAACTCTGGTTGTCCTAACCCAAGTTGTGTGGTTTCTTGTTGCTGTGGTTTATGAGTGGAATATGATAAATCTGAATGCTCCAACTCTTGTTTTGCGATTTCTTGTTGATCTTTTTTGCCAGAGGAATACAAGAATTCTGGGAATTCCCCTTCCAGTGGGGCCCTATACGGTTGTTCCGTGCCATGAGAACTTAAAAACATTGGCTGCTGCAATTTCAGTTGTACTGCTTCTTCTGGGTATAACGTACAGCTTCGCCTCTCCTGTTTGATCTCCTGTTCTGTATGGTGTTTTTCTTCACTAACAGAATAGGACAAGTCAGGGTTCTGTACTTCTGCTGTGGCATCTGAGATATCTGGATGTTCAGACTCCAGTGTGGCAGCCTGGGATGGTTTTGTTTTGACAAAAGGCTGCAGCAAATCATGTCCTTTCAACTCTGCCTGTGTCATTTTATGAGGTTCTGTTGTGCCAACAGAGAATGACAAATCTGTATATTTTGATCTTCCTTGAGAATTTTCCAGGCCTTCTGTTTTTCCCATAGAGCACTGCAGCTCATGGTGTTCTGCCTGCATTCCTCCATCTTCCCATTGCTCTCCTCTGCTCAGAGATGATGAAAAATCACCAGGCTGATCCTGCTCTGATTGAATCTTTTCTTCTTGCTCAGTGCCAGTGGAATGCAATAAATCTGGATACTCCAAATCCACTTCAGCAATTTGATGTTGCTGTGTTTCATCAATTGGACATGATAAACCCATTATTTCTGCCTCTGATTCTATGATTTCTTGGTGTTCTAATCTGCCTGCAGATAAATCTGAACAGCTTGATTTCATGTGTGCAGTTTCTTGTTCTGCTTCACTAACAGAGTAAGATAACTGTGAATGCCCCAGTTCTGGCTGTGCTTTCTTGCCTTGTCCACCTTTTTTGAAAGAATGCAAGAAGCCTGGATGCTCCTCTTGTGCAGTTTGTGCTTGTTCTGTTTTGCCTGGCCAAGGTGATATATCTGGATTTCCTAACACCAGTTGTGTAGCTTCCTGTGTTTCTGTTTTATCAATGAAGTATGGTAAATCAGGATGCCTTGGCTGTGGTTTTGCCATTTCTCTTTGCTCCACTTTCCCACTATGAGATGCCTCTGGGGCTCCTAGTTTCTCTTCTGCAGCTCCTGGATGCTCTGCTTTGCTGACAAACTGTCCCTCATTAGGGCATGCCAAGGCTGTATGCTCCATCCCTTGCAGCCCCAGTGTGTCAGCATGGGATGCCAAGTCTGCATGGACCAGCTCCAGCGGGGCGGGTGGGAGTTGCTCTGTTTTGTCATGAACATAGAATGCATCTGGCTGTTCCAACCCCAGCTGAGTCTTTTCCTGCTCTTTGTCAAGGGAACACATCAAGGGAACAGGCTGTTCAGGTTTCACCTGGGCAGTTTGCAGTCTTCCTGCTTTGGAAAGGGAATAAGGCAAGTCGGGACCTCCCTGCCCTGGTTCTGCCAATTCTTCTTCTTTTGCCAAACCAGAAGAATGGGCCAAATGTGGAATTTCCACTTCTGGCTGAACTGTTTTCTTTGCTTTCCCAAATGGGTAGGTTTGCTCTGTTTCTTGTACTCTTTGTTGTACCTCTGTGTTGTCCAGAGGATATATCACATCAGTGTGCTCTGCCTCTTGTGATGCCATTTCATCATCTGCCCTGTCAATGGAAAATGATATATCTGGTTCTTCCAAGTCTTTTTGGGCATGTTTTAATTGTTCTGTTTTACCAAGAGTATGCGATAACTTTTCTTGCTCTGAATGTTGTGTTGTGGTTTGCTTCTGCTTTTCTCTACCAACAGAAATTTTTCTCTGTTTCTGATCCAACAGATCTTGTTGGCTTGTCTCATCAGTGGAATGCAACAAATCAGGATGCTTCATTTCCCATGCTGCAATTTCTGGATCATTTGGTTTGCTATGGGAGTATGTCAAATCTGGATATTTTGAGTCTTTTTGTGCTGTTGCGGGAGAAGCTCTTTTTCTTACCACTTTAGGCAATTCTTGATGTTTGGACTCAAACTCTTGAGCTTCTTGTTCCTGGGCTTTACTAAAGGAAAATAATAAGTCTGGATATTTTGAACCCAGTTGTGAAGTTTCTTGCTGATTTCTTTGGCTATTGGAACATGACAAATTTGGGTATTCAGATTCCACTTCCATTCTTTCATCTTGTACTTCTTCACCCAGGGTTCCCTGTGAATCCAAATGTTTTGATTGTCGTGTTTCTCTCCTGGAGTGTGAGATCTCTGATTGTCCCCGTTCAGGCTCTGCAATGTTGCCTGGTTTTGTTTCACCACTGTTGCATGAAAAATCTGGATGTTCCACCACCAGTGGTGCAGTTTCTTGTTGCTTCAAATGGAATGGTAAGGTCAGATGTTTTGACGTTTTTTCTTGTTGTTCAGCTTTGCTTAAGGTGTATGACAAATCTAGATATTCTGAGCTCATTTCCATTTCCAATGGAGCTTCTTTTCCACTGGAAGGTGGCAAAAATGTTTGCTCCAGCTCTGAATGTACTATTTCTTGTCGCTCTGTTTTGCCAGTAAAATGTGAATTAAACGGTTGCCCTGATTTGTGTTGTGTCATTTCCTCCTCCATTTCTGTACTTACATAAAATGTCTGTTCCTGATATACTGGCTCTGTTTGCATTTCTTCTTGTATATTTTCACTGAAATAATACGGCAAAGATGGATGCACTAACTCTGGTTCTGCTACTTCTTGCTGTGCCAAAGTAATTTGGTCTATGACCTGTGGCTCTTCTTTCTGCCAAGTTTCTGACAAATCCGAATACTCCATTTCCATTTGCATAGCTTTTTGTTGGGCTGTTTTCTGCTGTTCCAGCTCTCTTTGTACTGTATTTTGTTGTTCCATTCTACCAGAACAGTATGATATATCTGGCTGGACCATATCCAGTGGTGGTGTTTCATGTTGCTGACTATCAGCAGTGGAACAGGAAGGAAGCAATTGCTCCTGCTCCATCTGTACCATTTCCCAGGGCTTTGTGCTGTCAGTCATATGAGAGGACCCCAAAGATACTGTCTCCACTCCTTCTTGCATTACTTCTCCAGTGGTAAACGAGAAACCCTGATTTTCTGAAGCTAGTTGTACATTTTCATGTTGCTGGTCTTTACTAAAGAAACATGATGGCTCTGGACCTTCTGAGTCCCTTTGCACAGTTTCCTGTGCTGTTTCTCCCTGGGAATATGGTGAATCTCCTTGCTCCAACATTGGTTGCAGCATTTCCTGTTGTTCTGTTTTGCCAGTGGAATACGATGTCTCTGGCTCTTCTGCCCTCAGCTGTGAGGTTTTATGTCGCTGATCTTTTCTAATAGAATGTGATGACGCTAGATGCTCTGAATGCAGTTGAGCAGTTTCTCCTTGCACTCTCTCGGCACAGGAATACAGCTTACCTCTAGGCTGTGAATCCTGCTGTACAGGCTGCAGCTGTTCTCCTTTATCACCAAAATATGATGCACAAGAATTGTCCAAATCTGCTTCTGCCAGTTCTTGCTGCTTTGATTTGTTCACGGGATATGGTAAATCCGAATGTGTTGTTTTCATATACCCAGTTTTCTCTGTCTCAGCTTTTCTGGTGGAATCAAATATATCTGTATGTACCAGCTGGATTTCTGTAGTGTTTTCTTTCTCTGCCTCTTCCATCAAACATGATAAATCTGAAGATACCTGTGTGAGCTGTGCTGATTCCTTTTGCTCTGCTTCTTCAAGGGAATAAGACTCTGGCTGTTCCAGTTCAAAAGGAACAGATTTTTCTTTCTCTGTTTCTCCCCCAGAAAATAAAAATTCCTGGTGTTTCATTTCTAGCTGTGCACTTTCTGATTTCTCCTCTTCCTCCCTGGAAAAAGAAAAGCCTGGATAACCCATCTCTATCTGTGCATTCTCCAATTCTTTCATTTCTTCTCTGGAATATGTGAAATCTGGGTGCCCCATCTTCAATTGTCCACTTTCTGATTCTGCAATTTCTTTGCTGGAATATGAGAAATCTGGATGCTCTCTCTCCAGCTGTACCTTTTCCAAATCCTCTATTTTTTCCCTGGAAAAAGAGAAGTCTGGATGCTCCATCTCCAGCTGTGAACTCTCTGATTCCACTGTTTCTTCTCTGGAATACAAGAAATCTGGGTGCTCTGTCTCGAGTTGCGTACTTTCCGATTTCTCCAGTTCTTCCCTGGAAAAAGAAAAGTCTGGATGCTCCATCTCCAGCTGTGAACTCTCTGATTCCACCATTTCTCCTCTGGAATATGAGAAATCTGGGTGCTCTATCTCGAGCTGTGTACTTTCTGATTTCTCCATTTCTTCCCTGGAAAAAGAAAAGTCTGGATGCTCCACCTCCATCTGCACACTCTCCAATTCTGCTGTTTCTTTCTTGGGAAAAGAGAAGTCTGGATGTTCTGTCTCCATCTGCGTTCTCTCTGATTCCCCAGTGTTTTTGCTGAAATATGAGATATCTGGATGCTTCATCTCCATTTGCACATTCTCTGCTTGTTTGCTTTTTTCAATGGAAAAATCAGGATGATCCAAATCTACTGCTTTATTTGTTGCTGGAGTTTTCTGAGTTTCTTCTGTTTCTGTGTGAACAGGATATGAAATGCCAAAATATTTAGAATCTATCTTTTCAGGAATAGGTGGTTTTAGTTTGATTCTTTCCTCCTCTGTTTTCTGAAGAGAGGATGAAAAGTCTTGTTCAGACTTTGTTTGCTTCTCTATGTGCACATTTTGAGTTTCCAGTGGTGGGGTCTTTTGATCCTCTTTGTTTTCATCAGAATACAACAGACCTGAAGGCTCTGTTTCTGACAGTGCAGTTGTTGCTGAAGGATACTCAGTTTCTTCCTCCTCTGTCTCATCTGCAGAATGTGGTAATAACACTTGTTCAGACTCAGATTGTGCAGATTCTGGTGACTGAGGAATAACACCCTCCTGTCTTGTTTCAGACAGAGTGGAATATTTGGATTTAGCTGATGGAGCACTAGGTAAGTGAGACTCAACCGCTGACTTCTGTGCTTCCCACTCAGGATGTTCTGACACAGATGCGGTAGGCAAAATATGCTGGGTTCTTTGCCTATCTAATTCATCCACAAAATCGTCTGAAACAGACTGTGGTGCAGAACTGGGCTGAAGTTCCTGCTTCTTTGGTTCATCCAGATGATCTGATGCTTTTAGCAGGGATTGGTCTGGCTTCTTGTTTGCGTTTTCAGCTGAGGGAAGAGGCACTTGTTTTTCTGATTTATCACCAGACTGTAATGAAATGGAAGTTGTTTGCTCTGGTTTTTTGGCCACAGGTGAATGATCTTGCGCCTTCCTGGCTTCTTCAGGAGGGCAGGACTTCAGAAAGTCTCTCTCTCTAGACTTGTCTGAGTCTTTTCTTTCTTCATGTTGAAGAGGTTTTTCTGCACCAAGGCTTGAAAATCTGCTTAGTTTATCTTTTGTTTTAGTGGGTTTAATATTTTCAGGTGAAACATAATCTTTAGCAGTAAGCTGCTTTTCAAGAGGCACTGTTGGTGAAGAATAGCTTTGATTTGCATGTGTTCTGGCTTGTTGTCTTTGCTCCCTTCTTCTCTCTGATGATGTTTCAAGATTTCTGCTTCTTATATTCTGAAAAGGTTTAGGATGTTTTGATTCTGAAAGTGAATGGAACTTCTGCAGTCTTTCTTTTACTGATGTTTCAAGGAACTGTTCAGAATCTCCTGAAACTGAGCTGCTTCTCTGGATTCTGATTTTCCCCAGTGCTTCAGTGTCTGGTGCAGTCCCTCCAAAAATTGAGTTGAACAGCTGGATTCTAGCTTGTACTGGCCCTCCAAGGATTGGCCCTACTTTTCGTAGTCTACTCTCTCTAAATATTGATCTTATTGGAGCACGTTTTACTGGCTCTTCTACGATGTCCTCTGCGTCTTCTTTGTCATCCATTTCTTCATCTGTACCTTGTGCTTCCACCTGCTCAACATTCAACACGGAGGCTTGCACATCTCCTAGAACAGTTCTTGGTTCTTGCCTCTGTACTCCAGAAGAGTCACGTTTTTTATTGCGCTGGCCTCCTTTCAAGCTCACAGCTATCGGCGCCCTATTTGAAGGTTTGCGCTTCCTTTTCCGAACTATCTTGCCTTCATCCATAATAAAGATAACTTTTCCTGGAGGAGAACCTACCGGTGAACTTTCTATGCTGTAAAGATCAGAAGTTGTACTAGTTTCTGAGGCCCAGGGAGTAGAACACCTGCTCGAGCTGGTTTCCCAGGTTATCCCACTGTCTTCACTTTGAACTGTTACCATAGAAAAGGAAGGGTTAGTCATGATGTACTGCAGCTTGGGTTTCACATCTTCACTTTGGATAACATCTTTTAAACTAAAAACAAAAAGAACAAAAGAGAAAAACAAAGCTATAAAAACACCCAACAAATTACTGCAGTAAACAGAAATACTTTTTGAAGATGTAAAAAAACTTCATGTGCATAAATTTTGAAACACAGGCATAAGCAAAGTCGTATTTCATTTGACAAATGTGTTTTAGATAGATTTTTGTAAAGTTGCATGTTGCAAGGTTAATTCAATGAAGGGGAGGTGTTTAAATATCTCAACAATGCAGGAAACAGTCTTTCATATGACCTTGTTTTGCCAAACTGAGATTGAACTGATTCTGGGGCTATTCTCCAGTGCGTGGTTATCTCACAGTATAATTTAAACTTTACATTAAACACTTACAAGATACTATCAGTGTTGTAATAGCACCCACACTTGCTTTGCCAAAGTGTATATGATTCTACAATGCTCAAAAGAGAATCTATCCTCTAGATATCCTAGGGTTTTATCCTCTAATCACTCTACAGTGATAAGTAATTTGGAATATATTCAACAACAAAAATATACTGAGCCCTCCCCAAAATAAATTAACAATGGTTTATAGACCTAATTTTAGATATTATGATAAATAATCAATTCACTATCATGTGCTGCAAACAAGTATCTCTCACTTTAAAAAAGGCAAGAGAAACATTTTCAGGGAACCTAGGAAAAAAGCCAGTCTTGGAAATAAGAGCTTAAAGAATAGTAAAAGCAATTAAAAGACATAATACTATGCTATTTTTAAATTTAATTTAAGGTTGCAATAGTTACTACAAAGAAGTATAGAAAAGGTAATCAAAACACTCAACCCTAGTATTTCTTGAGTAGACAGTAGTTTATTTCAGGAGATCATGTTAGTAGCTGATGGAACAAAAGGCAAAGTTCTGGCGAAGGCAGAGGCTTCAGTACAGCAAGTGGTGAAGTCTGTTAATCCCATAGAACAGTGTAAAACTATGGCCACATGACATCCTACTTCCACTGAACAGGGGAAGGGTCACTTCCCAGCTAATTTGGGTAAAGCACCTCTTCAGCAAGGCTGAAGAATTCTGTCTCCTGACCATGTGCTCAGAGATGCAGAACCTGCCTGACCAACTGCCACAGGCTGCGACCCAGCACCACACGGGTGCCAGAGGTGCCTGCAGGTTGCAGAGGCAGGGGACACCCCTGAGGAGCAGTCAGCACAGCTCTGGAAGGCACAAAGCACCTGGCAGAAGGCAGATGTCTTTGAAGGAGAGAAGAGAGAACCCCGAGGAAAGCCATAATCACTTCATCAAGCAAACTCCACAAAGCTGTTGTGAAGGGCACTCAGCAAAACTGCTCAGTATTGATTGTAAACAGAAAGATAATCCTGGCACTGGGACTGCTGGCCTTATCTTCCAATGGATTTGCCCTGATGTCCTCAGGACTAACTGAAGACTGAGGTCACCCTGTGGGACAGCAGCCTGACCGTCTCAGTTTCCACTGATGGGGTTTAAAGCCAACTCTAGTGACTGGGCTGGCCTGGAGACCATGAGCAGCAAGACAGGTTGGACTAAAGCCCACAGTTCAAAGAGATTCTGACAGTACAATACTAAATAATCACATCTTAGCCAAGCAGAGCAAACAAAACTAATCAACCCTTAAACAAATACAAACCCCAGAATGAACAGTGGATTATCTGCCTTGGTGAAGTACTCTCTCACAAGGCTAGCTCCATAAGGTAAAATTTACAGGTTAGAGGAAGAGGCAAGGCAAACAAATCTATACCAATTTTGCTGCTAGCTTTTCCTTTGCCAGCATCATGACTTGGTGCTAGATTGACTGAAGCATAGCAAAATAAAAAAAGAATAAATAAAATAAAGCAGTACTAAGGAAGCTTTCAGATCTTACTTAAAATTACTTTTCTGCACTACCTGGTGTTATTAAATAAAACCCCAGGCAGAATGGAGCAGCACTCCCACTTCAGCTAATAGTGAGTAAGAACGGGCTTCCCTGGCCCTGCCTAGGCAAAAAGCTTGAAATAGTCACAACATTGTCTCATTCCCAATGTTGCAGTCACAATCCATATTCCTTTACACTGCAATGAGACGGTGCTTTATATCTTTAATGCCAGAAGGAAAGACACATAAGTTAAACATTTCCCTGCAATATACTTTCAAATGGTGCCTTAGTTCCATACACAATCTGCATGCTGCACAGTAGTAGCTGAAAGACTCCTCTCTCCAGTCAGCGAGGTGTCTGCCATTGCCATGCTTCAAATCCATAGATGCAGATACGAAGCCACTGACATCCAGGGACAAGAGCCAGTGCTACCTGTTTTCCAAGCAGACATTTCACACCCAGTCCTGCTGGCACATGTGCCGTCAGCTTGTTCACCGCTAGGGCGCAAACCTTTTGTTAATTCTTGGAGACACTGACAGCTGGTTCTTTGCTTCTTGCCTTAAAAGCTCAGAACCTGATTTTTCTTATTGCCTTCCCTGCTTCTTGCAGGTCTCTGCTCCTCACTATGACTTCTCTGCCGTGTCCACGGAGATTATAGGTTTCTAGTGTTATAGGTTTCAACTGGCAGGCTGGGCACACGCTCCCTTATGTATTATACCAGGGAGGAGTTTTCACCTCCCCATCTGCCAGGGCAGCCACATTCAGACATGCTGAATGAGGCCTGTCCATCTGTGCCGCACCACCACTGCCCGCGAGGAGCACCGCACGCCACCGGCTCTCTAAAATCCCCCCGAGCCTCCCTTCGCTCTCTGCACGTCAGACCTTGTCACTCCTCCTGCCACCAACACTTGATGCTGCTTGCTCCTCGCAAGCTGAAAACGACCCCGATAAAATGACCGACACGTCAAGCTGTGGCAGCGGCCTGCAATGACAAATCTCTCATTCTCTGAAGGCTCCTCCTTCAGGCCTGCTGGCACAGTGCAGGGGGTGGACACTGGGATTGGCCAGCTTGGCTTCCCAGCTGAAGGAAATACTTGCCTTTCTGTGCTTGCGGTTTTGTAAATTCCTGCAGCTTCTGCCTTTACCATGCTGCTCCTTTCCCCCAACAGCAATCAGTATGCTCAGCAAGGTCTCTGCCCATTGCTCTGTATTTCCTACTGCTACAGCTTTACCATCTTCATGGTAAGAGAACAAGCAGCTACAGAAAGTCACTATTTTAAACCCAGCCTTTCATTTGTTAGCCTACTGCTAACTTCCTTCTGTGTGAATGATGCTCCTTCTGGCAACACGCATCTGTCCAAGTTCAAATGAACAATTACCTAAAAGCGGTAAGAGAGCTGCTTGCTTTGATATAAAGTTGATTTTTATTATGAGTAGCTGGGATCCAGGAGCTGGGCCTCTCTCACACACTTTGTTCCATGCCCGACCCTTGTAAATGCCTGGGAAGGAACATTTGCTGGGGTGCTGGTCCCTTCTTCCAGACATCAGCTCATGGCATGGCCCAGTGGTATTGCTGGTTGCAACTCCAGATGTTGCTTGAGACCCCAGAGCACCTCTGTACCTGAAAGGTCTGCCTTGCTCCTGCATTCTGGATTTTCCACCATACGGGCTGTGGAGGGAGCACAGGTATTGAACAAACACTTAGGTCTGGGTGCAAGACTTCCGTGACACAGTGATTTAATCACTTTGAGATGTAATAGGGAACTCCTTGATGTGTGTTATTTCAGACCCAAACTGCAAGGTAGACCTCTGTGAAGGACTCAGTTAATATCATCTAAAGGGCTGCTGAGACACAAAACATAGAGGTGCTGGTCACCAGTGCTGGCAGGGCCTGGGGTGCTTGGTGGGGTGGCCAGCTGCATCAAACCCATCTCGACGTTCCGCCCTGTGCCCTTCGGCCAGAGCCTCTGCCCAACCGTGCTGGAGACAGCACATGCAGGGCAAAGGGAAGCCTCCACTTTCCTCTGCTTTCTCATTCCCCGCACCAGCACCTGCAGGCTTTCTCCCGGCCCAAGGAAGGTGCTGCCACATCCCATCTAGGAAACTAAAACCCACAGCTCCTCTTTCCTTGCATCTTTCTCTGCATGGAAAACTTTTCCTAGGTATGGAAAACTTTTCCTACAGAAGGCAAATCCCAAGCACTCGCCTTCTCACCATCCCATCTGCTATCACTCTATTCCTTCACTCTCCTGGGTGCTGCAGTATCCCCCATGTGGCTGGCAGTTCCCTTCACTGTGCTTGCCCTCTCACCCATTTCACCTTGAGCTAAGCTAGACTTAGCTCTAAAGCTTCCATACCTATGATCTTCTTGTGGAAGTACTGCTTCAATAAACAAAAATAAAGATGATGATGATGATAATAATAATACAGAACTCCAGGATTTTCTCCCCATTTACCGGCCCTAGGTCATCATGAAATGGGTGCCATACTCATTCCAGGTAAACCAGCTTCCTGGAAACACGTATAAACTGGCTGCAGAGCCATTTTTACATAAGCCCTGCACACAAACACATCCAAAGACCTTCCCACTGCAAAAGGAAATCATTTGGGAGCTGTCTGAGGGACAGAACTGTGTCAGATCATCTCAACCATCAGTTACAGATACAGCTATTCCAGTGGGTATGCAAACCAGTTAACCAGTAAACTATTTCTGTACAGCTAGGCTTAATTCTCATGTCTATCCATACAAAAATCAAAACCTATTAACTTCATAGTCATGTTTACCTTAAAACACACAATACATGCTTTCAAAATGTTTTCCCTGTTTAGATGATCAGTTCCATATGGAGTTAGAAACAAAAGACACCTGCCACAATCCTTCTCAGACAGTAAAACACCCAAAGGCAAGACAATATTGCATGCACCCTCTGAAGATCAGTGACTGATTTATATGGACAAGGATATGATGCCTTTTCACATCTTTATAATAGGTTCTGATGCTGCATGTCAGTCTCATTACTTGCATAAAAACCTGTGTTAGGAAACCAAGTTATTTAAAAATTACACCAAAAAGGGTAAGAAAGACGTGAAACCAAAACTTCTCTGCTTTTTACGTGCATGCATCATAATCTGGGGGCAAGTCATACACTCGGACACAGTTTTATTCCCCATGCTGCTGCAGAGGGACTGGCGTAGAAGCAGAGTGGGGCTGGTCAGGGCTCAGGGGCTAGTGTCCCAGAGGAACAACAGGGCTCTTTTGCTTCTTTCGCACCAGCACTTGCTGACCTTGGGCGAGCCATCTTGCTGCATAACTCTCTTATAAACTAGGTATGAGGCTATTTAGCATGCTCAAAAGGTGGAGATAGGAGCCAATGGGGAATTTCCCCGCTCCCTGCAATGTTGCACAACCAGGTGCTGTTCAACTGCGTGCAGAGCAGACAGACCAAAGCAGCGGAGAGCTTGGGGTTGTTAAAAATAAACCAGTGACCGCAGAGTCCAGGACAGGCTGTCTTCAGCCCAGTTTGCATATTGGCCACACCTCCCCTAAACTGCCTTTTCAAAGCACACAGGCAGACACACAGATCTGTTCTGCAACAGCGGCTTGCAAACCTGTTTGTCAACAAATAATTAGCTTCCAGCCTGAGTATGTCCCAGGGGCTCCGACCAGCTGCTCCTGGTTAGCCAGCACCTCCCAGGAGCCCTGCCCAGGCGCTCGGCACAAGGAGGTCCTTAATCTCAACAGCCGCCTGACATTCGCAACAACAAGATTCGAGCAGGTGAAGAGTCAGTTTAATTTAACCTCACTGAGCCACTGCTGAGCGCCTGGTGCAGTCACCATATCTGCGCCAACCCCAGACTTCACGATGCCTTTAACCTAATTAAACTATTCAAATGGATTTAAAGTTACCACTGAGCACAGCTGCTAAAAACCTCTCTGGTAGACTCTGGCCTCTCTTATTAGTAAGGCAGATAAAGATAGACATAAACTCTGCAGTGCTTAATATAACTGAGAACTAAAGGGAATGGTTGCTGTTTTAATTAAGCAGGGAGATGTAGTGCCTGTGTTTGCACTGTGAAGGCTGATAGCCAGCAGCAAGACCCAGCTGCAGGGAGCTGTTAACAGGCACACATGGAGAAGCTGGCCTAGCACGAGCAGTAAATAACTGTGAGGCTCCATAGATTTCCTTCTTTTTAAGGGGAAAGTCAGCCGCTCCCACTCATGCTTTACAATTTGAGTTTTATTATTCACATTTAATTGCAGAGTCCACACAGTACTGTTTTAGCTGCCTGCAGCTAGCAGCTCTTCTCCAGCGTCTTCAATAGGCTTTCTCATAGAGTTGCACCCATGCTCGAGCAACGTTTTTCAGTACATCACCCCTCTCTCTGCCAGGATGGGACTGAAGAGACAAGCATCTGCCCCTGGAGAAATGCAGCATTACATACTGGGGGTGTCCCAGTGTCTCCTCTGGAAAACCAGCTCCCTATTCCCTCTGCAAGGAGGTGTTCCTACTGTCCTGGGCTGTGTTTCCCTGGTTGGCTTTCATTCCCGCAGCACCTGGGGTGGATTAGGCTGTGCAGAGACCCCACACCTTTCCCTTGCCATCTTTTTTTCTTCCAGTAACTTACAGTAATGTCAGAAAGTGCTTTGAACTGATACACCAAGAGTGGTTTGTAAATGCAGAACGGCTCCACAGCAGTGAGGTTTTAGGCACTGTATGACCCATATCTCTCTCTGAAACTGGAGATACCCAAGCCTGACAACAGTAATGTCTCTGGTTCTGCCTACAGCATCCCCCCAAACCCTACAGGCTGTACTCAGGAAGAGGTCTCACGACCTGAACATGTGCCAGGGCACTCTCAGGCCTCACGGTCTCTGTCGGAACCCAATGGTTCTGGCACGGCCAGAGGGCTCTGTCTGTGTGGATCAGATTGCAGATGGTTCCTGCTCTGCATAGGACCAGGGCTATGCGCTGGGTGGCCAGCCACAGCCTCACGTGTCATTTTTCCGATGGTAGGACCGCAGTACTGGGACAACAAACTGTTTTGTGCAAGACTTAAGGGAAAAAAGTAACGTGGTAAAATATTTCTCATTTCACCCCAAAAATCAGCCACACAAATTGTAACCAGCAGTGGAGAGAGACATACAGAAGGTTTTTCCTTTTTTTTGGAAGGAAGAGACTTAGGAGGGAGGGACAAATGGGAAGGCAGAATAGGCGTCAGAAGGAAAAAAATTCAATGCACCATTGTAATTGTTGACCATTTTCTCCCTGACAAGCTAATCTGCAGAGCTTTTAAGATTGATATGTGACAAACAGTCAGCCAGAGAGGGAGGAGTAGAGGGAGATGCCACTTTAGCTGGCACGCCAGAGGATCTTTAAATAGAAAAGCCTGTAGGGAACTCAGGGCAGGCACTTAATTGCACAAAACTCAATTACAGCTGTACCCAACCAAAAAAATCCAATTAACAGACAGGCCCTTCTCTTCCCCCAACTCCCCACAGCAGTTGGGAAGAGGAGGGGAAAGGCATTACAATCAGCACTGTGCCCCAGCCCTGGCATCTCCCTGGGCTCATACTTTGGGGTGCAACTGGCAGCCCCCCCCCAAGGCTGTGAGTCCCTGGGGAGGCAGTACCTGTTAGTCAGCTCCTCAGCTTCCTCTGGGTCCACAGACTCTTCCTCCTCTTCGTCGTCTTCTTCTTCCTCCTCCTCCTCCTCTTCTTCTTCTCCCTCTTCTTCATCCCCTATGAAGGAGGAGGTCTCAGACACCCTGTCGCACTTGGCTCTGCGGTTCCGCTCCATATCCTTCCCAGCTCAGGCTCTTGCCGGTGATTTTTACCCTCGACCCTGTCCTCCCCAGGGTTGCCTGAAGCAACTGTCATCCCCGGCAGCTCTCGCTTCTCCTGACTCAGGGCAGTCTTTAAATAGAAGGCAGTGAAGTTACAGCGCCGAGTCGCTGCTGATCCTACCCTGGGTCCTAGCACCAACCGGGCGCCAGGACACGTGGCAAAACCTGACGTCCATCGATCCGGCTGCTTACCCCCTTCACCTGCCCAGCACTGCCACTGCGGTTGTGTTACAGCACAGACAGGGCAGCCGGGCAGTGGCAGGGAGGAAGGGGACCCATCAGACCTTCTCACACCACCTCTAGCAAATGTGGGGGGGATGGCACAGATGAAGCAGAAGGGCAGCTATTGTGGCCCCAACAAAAAGTGCATTTAGTATACTTAAAAGCAAGTTCCACCCATGAACATACACAGTATCTCAAACTTGAGCTAGAGGGGTCAAATATGACTCCATAATTGTAATTTCTAGGGGATAAGCCTAGGACACATACCTTTAATGATACCATACGGTAAGAGGTATCGGATGCACTGTAGTTTTTAACAACACACGGAATAAATCTGTACCCAAATAATTGTTGATGTGCTAAATCACAGAACATTTCAAATGTCTTCTTTGAGTGTATTTGAACTAATTTTAATATAAATCAAACTACAGTACTATGTAGGGTTTAAGTTAAGCCATGCTTACACTTTATTCCACACAAAATGCACTGCTTTTCATGGATAAAATGGAAATATTTCCGACCTGTACTAGCTAATGAGGATTTTTTTTAAATTCTTTTTTAGGAAAGGAGTAGAGCCATCAAAACTCTGATTCCAAATAAAGAACGTCTAAGTTATTTCAGGTATGAAATATTGTAAACGCACTATAACTCTAAAATACCTCCCCCCCCCCTTTTTTTTTTGTTCTCCAAATAAATAGCTGGTTATATATCAGTCAAACTCTTCCAAGTGTCTATGGGAGTACAAGAACAGAAACACCCAAGCACGTATTTCTGAGTACAAACTCTCTCTGTAATGCTAAATAAAAATCTACAGAGATTCAGCTGAGGTGAAATACTTCCTAACAGTGATTATAGATAAAACCTGCTTGCTCTCTTTTCCTGTCCACTGAGGTACATGGTTCATGAAGTCAGAACGCAATTTAACAGAAAAGTGTACTTCCCTTCTATGATGGGGCTATGGAACTGATGGACAGGGGTAGAGCAGTTGACGTTATCTCCCTGGACTTGCGCAAAGCATTTGACACTGTCCCACACAACATCCTTGTCTCTGAATTGGAGAGACATCAATTTG
>NDXB01012370.1:6735-18507 GCA_002631895.1 Agapornis roseicollis | reverse complement strand
CTGCAAGAAATCACTGCTTTGGAATTGCTCTGCATTGACTGCAAAGACAACATAGTTTTCCTCTAAATTATGCCAGGTTGGTTTGGGACTTTATGTGAAAGCAAAGTCTTTGTGCCTGTGTTTCTTTTTCTGCCTCTCTGCCACAGTCACGTATAAACCTATTTGTTGATGGCAATCCACTTGGACAGAGGTCTTCAAGGTTACTAAATTCCTCAAATTTCATGAAAGACAATCAGGTAGAGATAAAACTGTATTATAGTGAACAGAGAGTAAGAAATACGTGTAAGCTCAGCCCTTATTAATCATCAAGAAACCTTCCTGGGAAAGACTAGTTTTGAGTGTCCTAGATGCAGAAAAATTGCCTCTCAAACTTTGCAGTTCTTAGACATGAGAGATTTCATCTCTTATTCACGTTACTTTATGCTGCTACGAACCCTCCAGAGCACACTCTTAGTTACAAACTCAGCTGAAGCTCTTCCCATATTCTGTCTCCCCAGCTCATTCGCATGTTTTGTAAATTCTCTGATGTCTTATAAAGCTCTACCTCACTACTGTAGCTTTAGAATAACTTGGTTAAAAACCCAATCAACCGTGAAACACAAAGCCATAGGAAATGAGTTTTCATTAGTTCTGCTAGTCACACAAGTACTTGTTTATTAGTACAGAAGCAGCTGGAATGTATTTGGTTTCTGCACATTGCTTCCCAAATTTTACTCTCAAAACCAAGAACAGCTGGGACATGAGATTACTGACAGTTGCCTGTAACATTATTAAAAAAAGGATAGTATCACAAGATAAAGCCCCAATCTGTCGGGGAAGAGCACACCAGGGTAAAGCAAGAGAGCTGCCAAAAAGGAGGCTATATTTCTGCAATCTTTAGTGGCTATCTAGAAAAAGAAATAAAGACATGTTAATGAAAGCAGGCAGGTGATGAGAGCCAGGGGCATGCTGTCAACATGAGAAAATTCCAGAGTCTAACAGCAGAACAAGAAAAATGCTGTGGGTGTCCCCCAAGTTATCACTTGCATCTTACAAGTGAGCTCCCTTTTACCTGGTTCTCCACAACATGGATGTTAAATGGTAGAGCTCTGCATGCAAGACTACCAGTCTATACTCTGCTACTGTATCTGAAGCAGCCGGTTGTACAGTAGAGCATAATACAATGAGACAAAAGAGCTTTTCCACTCCCTTCCATAAGCCTCATGCATCAGCAATTTAACCAGGGCAGAGGGCAAACAGTGGCAAAAATTATGTTACCAGACAGTCAAAAATTGGCTCTGCAAGAACAAGCAAAGTCAATAAAGAAAAAAGTTCATCAAGGGCTAGAGACAGCCTGCATGACTGAATAGTCTCTTTAGAGAGGAGGATGATCCACTGCAAAACCTCTAGTTGGGACTTGCTTAATGCCCTGCTCCAACACAGATCTCTGCAAAGCACTGAACCTCAAGGTAGCATATAGTCTTGCATTAGACACAGACATCTAACTCCCCTTGCAGTCAATTAAATGAAGGAGTTGAATACTTCAGAAGTTCTCCCCATATTCAAATCATCATCTGTGAAAGGGTCAGGTAATAAGAGATTGCAGAAAGGACTAAGACATTAGACTGACAGCAATAGATGGATGGGGCTCTAAGGTTTGGTAGAAGTACTCTCCTAGCTTCTCTAGCAACACAGACACAAAGCAAACAGTGGGAGAACCTCTGGAGCAGATAGGATAGAATCACCTGAACTTAAATATTTTTTCTAGGCTTTTCTTTTTTTATTTTTCTAAGTACAAGCTACTATTTATCTTCATCAACAGCAGCTGGTAGCCATGGTACTCAAGCAGCGGGGCTGTTATTTGTACTGTTCTCGGAGCAACAGCATTGTATTTGTCTGCCAAAATAGTAGACTAATGTAGGACTATCCTATGGGGGGGTGAAGCAGTAGGGAAAGGAAATTCTTTGTATGACAAACATCTACAGCTCTCCTAAAAACCTGGACAGCCTTGTGTCTATAGAGTCCCAGCATACCGTATCTACAAATGAACTTTCTATTCCTGTATTGCATGAGACAGAGGAAACTATTTCTTCCCTTTTACAGATGAGAAATGAAGCAGTGACTTATTCCTAGAGGGACTTGTAAGAGCTCATACCTGGAATGCATTTTGCTACAGGGCAGCCTGGCAGGACTAAGAAAAGCAGAGCTAAAAAAACAAAGCCATCACTCTGAAAAATCCACTGAGTTCACAAGTGGTATGGAATGGCTTGCCAAGCCTGGGGGCAGCAGGCAGAACAAGGCAGACCTGAAAAGAGAAGAACTAAGAGGGACAGTGGTTGGGACTGGAGGCAGCTAAAACTTACAGATCCAGATTTTTGGACTTCTGCAGAACAGCAGCACTGATTTTGCACAGAACTTAAGGCACCTCCTGCTCTGTCTTCTACAACCTACAGAAAATAGGATTGCCCAAGTATTCCTACCACTGAGTTATTCCTTCCGCTACTAGTCACAGCCCTTGCCCTCACCAGGAGCTGAAGGATCAGAAATTAGGGCTAGAATCCTCTTTCATGCATTTAGCTTGTTTTAAGACAGGAAAAGTATTCTGGACAGCAAGGCAGAGACTCCTTTTACTATCAATAAATCACATACCCTCCATTTGGGCAATAATAAATACCTGCAGATATGACTGCCTGAACTACTTTTGTAGCTTATGCCCAGACCTTCATCCTTACTGAACAGAAGACATGATACCTATACAGCCACCCTAACGAAGTTAAAGCATGATAAATACAAGGGATCTGTTTAACAGACAGAGTTTGCAGGTGGTCTGAGCAGCAGGAATCACACAGGCCAAAGCATCAGGCCTTGAAGACAGCCAAGAGTTTGGAAGTCACCAAAGCCTGGTGGCTGCAGGCTGGGATGTAACTGCTACCTGGGTCTACCTCCCTCACTGTTGGGAAGCTGCCTCAACCACATCACTCTCAGCTTCCAGATCCAAATTACACAGGGGAAAGCAAAGTTACCAAATAAAAAGCAGTCTGTCAGAGTGTGCTTCCTCTGGTTTGGTTCAGAGTTTTCTTGCCTTCTCCTCCTTCCCTGCTTCAGAGAAGACCAACAAGATTGCAGTTACATTCTGTGTCTTTCAGACAAAGAGGAAACTTAATTGCAGTCTTCAGGAGACTGAATTTCTATTGAATGAGATAATGAAGCATAACCAATTGCATTTTGGTGCCAGGGCTCTGAAGGCAATTTGCTAAGAAGCAGAGGTGTGGAGCAATCTCCTCAGTGGAGTGATTCACTGAAACACAGCAGCTGGCAGAGACAATCAGCCTCAGATAGAAGAGTTTCACAGATGACAGTAAGAATTGCTTGTAAAAGGTTCCAGCTTAGGTAAACTGGGACAGACGTACCAATACTGAACAGCTAATTAATAACAATTATTACTAAAATTAGCAATATACACGTATAAGTTCTTTCCTATAAATGCTGAAGCAAAAATATTTGCTGTTAACATAATAAAAGCACCGAATTAGTCATGCAGTCTCTAAGTAAGACCCTGCTGTCAGCAGTGCCTGGATTCAACAAAGATGCTGCTCCACACTGAAATGTCTAACTCCAGCTCTGAATAAATGGATTCTTACAATACTTATTAAATCACTACACAATAACTAGTGCTATGGCACAGGAAGCCTCACTTTCTACTGCTAGGGGGAAAAAAACCCACAAACCCGAGCTCAATAGCTTTATTTTTCAGTGTATTTTTGGAATGTGCTTCTATGAGCTTAAATGATGGTGTTGAGTCATAAGCTCTGGGATTCATCTATTCAATAGCCTATGCTCAGGTACCTGGAATGCAAAAGGCTGGGAAAGAGAGATATGAGCCTTTGGTTCTTTACCAGCTCAGTACGCCCTACATTCCATCAAGTATTTCGCTCCTCCAAAAGCAACTTACAGAATAACTTAAGCAACCTATAGAGGTGCCTCTTTATCTTATATACTGCTGCACACACACCTGACATACTGGAAAATCCAAGCTGCACTCTGCAAAGATATATCTGATCTCCCACAGGAAACCAATTCTTTTATCACTGCTGAAGGAAATGCAGTTCTTTGTGCAGAGTCAGCTCCAAGTTGTGAGAATTCAGCAGCTCTGTCACTCAGGATCACATGCCCACTTAAAGAACAGATGACCCAAATGTTTGGAAACAAAATCAAGGCCTGAACCAGCACTGAAACTTCTACATGCTTGTAAGGAATCAATCAACCTACCACCTAAATGACATGACCATCATCCAGGAATACCCACCATACTTAGGGTCACCTGAACACCTTCCACCCACCCCCTAAAAAACAATAATCCATTGGCTGAAAGTAGAATTGATTACAGGGAAAAAATAAATCACATTCTTGTAGACAACTGTCCATAGAGCTAGGTCACACACCCCTGTCAGAGTGGGAATAGGATCAGAAAGGAAGATCTGAATGCATTTTCTGTCCCTCTAACTTTTTTCAGATACTTGCACAAGACAGAATTTAACAGAGCCAAGTCTGTCAGGAACTCCTCAGACTGACATGATCTAGAGAAGATTTAAATTAGGGAAGAAATTGTACAGCCTTAGTCTCAAGCTGTGAGACCTCAAATATCCATCATTCAATAAGGATGCCTATAAAATGGAATCTCAGTAAATGTCAGGAAGAAAAGGCTTGGGGTTTGTAGCAGAAGTCAAGTAAACAGTTCCCATCTTGACTCTGAGATGGTAGTCACAGGAGTGTGTCTAAACTTGTTCCCTAAGACAAAATGCATGAAACAAAATACTCTGTTACTCTAACTTCACAGCTGTAATAGGAAAGACGATTTGAATCAACACTCCTAGATACGGGTAACTGGTTAGCAGTTCACAGTTCATACCTAACCAACATCTAAATCAACACCTTAAACCAAGAGCTGTGTATCTCAATAGTCCTGAACTCTGGTGACTTTGTTGCAGACCTTGGCTGGTTTAGCTGTACGGATTTAGTACAGAGTAGCTACACAGAGCAAGAGATGGATAAAGACCATGCAGTGATGTCATCATCAAGTTCCCAAGCAATTCAGCTCCTCTGCTCTTCAGACAGTGCTGTTTTCAAGAGAGACCAGTGTTTCTGGACAGAATTATTTGATATGTCACAGGGTGTATCAGGGATTTTTTAATTAATTAGAAAAACAGAACTTACTATCACTCATACTTTGCACACTGCAAAACTGCCATCATAGACTGTGCAACACCATGTGCCTGCAGTAACAATTGTGGAGGATAGATACGTGCCAAATTCCAGTGTCATTGGCAAAAAGTGACATGAACAAGGATTGAGGGTTTGTATCTTTGCATCCATGTCCCATCCACAAACAGTGCAAATACTTAACATGCTGCTGCCTTGGCAGCCTACCTTTGCCCTGCAAGTGGCCATGGTCCAAAGCAAGCTTTTACAGGCCCTCCAGCACTGACATAAGCATGCTTCCACTGAAATCAATGGAAATTTCTTCACTAAGCTAATGAGAAGAGACCCTGGCAAACACCAGTCCCATCTGTACTGAGTATAATCATTCTAACAAAGAAAATTCATTCATACACAAACCAAATGAATATTCAGCACAGCTATACATGATACTGAGTCCAGTAGCATTATCAGCCGCAAGCAGAGAAAACATCATTCTTGCTGGTCTGTACTGAATCTGAAAAGGCAAATGGCACATTATTTATCACCAGCCTGAGCCACCCAGCCCCTTAGCAGATGCTTTTAAGGTTTTTCATTTCTCAGAGATTTCAGCTATTGTTTATCTGTCATCCCCATCTGCTAAAACACTCATCTGCTTCTCTCAGCTTTGACTGACAATGCCGCAACTTCTATTACCACTTCTCAGAGCCCATTTTATAATTGGATGGCTCGCTCCCCAGCATAATCATTTTACAGGGAACCAAAGCATGATTTCATCTATCAGGTTCCTTAAAATATATTAAGGAATCTCCTGCATTCCCAGAGGGTCAAAAATCTTACACTGTTGATTGCTGACAGTATTTGCAATAGGCAGAAGACTGGAGTATATTTGCTTTATTCCATGTATTCTTTCCCTAAGCGTCCTCTTTTGGCCACATTCAGAGACAGACTTCTGCACTAAACAGAAATAAGACCTGTGTGGAAGTATTTATGTTTCTTAATGGATCCAAAATGAAAGGCAACACGTACATGTTCGCTTAACATTGCAAGTCTCCTTCAGTGACAAGGTGTACCCTCTATTTTATCCTTCTAATCTGTCTGTAGATGCTATGTTTTCCTATGCATCAAAGTAATCAAGACAGAATTGTCACATTAATAAAAATCTAAATGATAACTTAAGATCACATAAGGCAAGCCATCAGAAAATTGCATTAAAACTGTAAACCTGCCCAAACCAATTACTTGTTTCTCCTTCCAGTGAAATGAATATTACAGTTTAGCAACAATATTCAGGGGGGAAAAAAAAAATCTATNATGATAACTTAAGATCACATAAGGCAAGCCATCAGAAAATTGCATTAAAACTGTAAACCTGCCCAAACCAATTACTTGTTTCTCCTTCCAGTGAAATGAATATTAAAGTTTAGCAACAATATTCAGGGGGGAAAAAAAAAAAAAAATCTATCAGGATGATAGATTTGTTTTCAATTAGTTTTCAAATTTTCTGTACATAAACAGCTTTTGAAAAGGAAACTCAAATCTGTCCAAAGATCTCTACAAAAACCTATTCTACAGGAGATGTCATGCAATACTTGTCAATTCTCACCACTTCACAGCCAATAACCACTTCAGCAAGAAATTCTCAGTCATGCAACATCATCATTTCATGCTGGCTGTGTTCCCTTTGCTGTCCTTATCTCCAGCCGCTGAACCTGCCTCACCTTTTCAGAATCTATTTCTATCAAATGCTAGGAAGATAGCAGGGATTGTCAGCTCCCACATGAGTGGAACACAGCTCTGCAGAAAGACAGAGAGGACACAAGTTTGGAAATACAAAAGGAAAATAGCTTTCTTCCAGAAGAAAAAGCAATAAGAAAGCCTTCATATTAATGGGTAAATCAAAGAAAGGAATTACTGTTACAAAGAAAGGAATTATTGTTACCTTGCTTATGCAAGGTAACAATACAGCCAGGGAATACTTTTGCTAATAGCACTGCAAGGAAGCTTTATGATGCCGAGTATGCTGCAGCAAGACTGCATGTATACAGCACAGCCCAGGCTACACCAAAGCTTTTTATTCCTCTTACAAGTGAATGCTAGTGGAAGAATGAGCAATACAGACTGAAAGCACTTAGTTAAGGGAAGAACAAAAAAAAAGAACCAGCACTGTGGATTGTTTTTCTACACCACCCATCTGCAAAACGTGGTTTTGTCCCCCTCAAGCCACACAACGCAACTTATGAGTGGCTGGGGGAGAATGAACCTTTGGACAAGCAAAACTTTTGATGAAAACCCAAGAGCGCTGGGTTTTGGAGAAGGCAGACCCAGATCCTGGGCTAAAAGAAGTAACAGGCAGATGCATGGTGGACCCAACAGTGCTTTGCTAATGCAGGAGTCACTGATGGGCTCTAAATGAGCACGAGAAACTGCTCCTGACAGCTTTACTGTATGGCATGGACCAGCAAAACCACCCTGTGTCATGAGTACCATCCCTCACCTTGCAGATCCAGCACCATCAGCAGCAGGAACTCAGCTCTCTTCCAGCACATTCTAGCTCTGTTCCTTTACATCTGAGCTAGGTATTCAAGAATGTTTAAAACTGTTCTTGGATCCCAGAGAGACACAATGCCAGGAAGCTCTATCAGGAAAGAGTTTTGAAGTGTGTTCTGCTCAGTCATTAGGGGATTTCAAAGCTTTTGCTATTTAAACCAAACAGTAGCAGTTTAATCCTCAACTTCTAAGCCAAGCAGCTTTACTTCCCAAGGAGAAAGATAGGACAGACATCACCAAGGACACCATTCCTCAGGGAATCATTCAATACATGTACTAATATTTTTCCCAACAACTTTGCTGCCCTACTTTAGTAGCAGTTATTGTTACATTGATTTTCCATTCCTTTGTATTTGTCTTCATTGGTTGCAGTTTTAATAACAATAACAAAATAAGCAGATGATCTGCCTATTCCAATTGTATTCTACTAAAATCCATCAGAATTTATGAATTTGTGAGCTGTAATTGGCTACAAAACATGGGGAGAAAACAGCAATATGCAACGTTAACTTTTCTCATCCTAGAATACAGCAATTGTACTGCAAGGAAGCAAGCAATTCTAGGGAAATCTCTCCTGCATTAACAAGAAAGAGTCACTACCTTATTACTAACAGTCCCAAAGCAAAATGTGTGTTCATCTGTGCCAGAAATATTCAGTTGCTCTTTAATAGCAAGAAGTCAGTCAGCTGCCCTTGCTTTTCTCCCTAATTACGAAAAATGTGGTCCTTCTAATTTTGAATTATAATAAAAGCACTGCCCAGGGCTGTTCAAATTCTTCTTCCTACACACAAGTTGTCCTTGAACAAATGCAAAGTAGCCAGTGCATCAACTTGTGAAAACTCTTCACAGGTAAGTATTGAGAGAACACTCTGCATGTATCCTTGAGGCATACCATAACATTGCATTTCAATGAGAAACCGATGTTTGCAGCCCTCACTGGTGAGGTGCAATAACACATTTTAGTACATATTCTCCCCTGGTCACTGCCCCTTAATATCAACAGAAAACACTCACTACAAATACCCTACTAACATTTCATACACTGTAAAGAATTGAAATTTTCCATACATGCTGCAGTGCATTAGGGGAATATCTGAAGACTGCAGCCAGTCTTATCACAGCCTGCGGTTGCAAAGTGACTTATGAAGTACAGACAGCTTCATACTGCTGCTGCTCTGCACTGAGCAATGCTTCACATTGGTCATTTATCTGTACCACCACAAACCACAGCACTGGCCTGAAGCACTGATGAGTGTTACATCCATGACTGAACATCATGGTCTTTTCTCTATCAAAAGCTAGAAGTAAGCTTTGCACACATTTACTTCAAGGGAACTAAAATTTACTCTAAATTCAAGCTAATTACACTTCACAGTCAGTGACTTGAAGGCTCCCTAAAAGTCTCAGGCCTGATGCTGAAGTCACCTGCATGAAGAACCACGCTAATACAAAGGACAGTTCAAAGCAGAGAACAGACCCTTGAAGTGATCATTCAGCAGGTCACCATAGCCACCACTGATATGCAGCTGTGTTTGGGTTACAGAGAATGAAGAAGTAACAGAGACACACATAGCAAGCAATTGCCAACACAAAACTAAGAACTGAAGAACGTTGTATTAGTATTTAATTGCAGAGAGGTAATTTCATTATACACAAAGGATAAAGTTATCTGTTCTTGTAAGACCCACTGTACCAGTTTAGTATGCCACAAGTGGACAAAACCTCTTGCCACATGGCAGTTGCACCATCCTGTGCTCCCTTGCACAATTGGGAGGAAAACTATCCCAGGGGAATGTTCATCCCAAACTGATATACCACAGCACAGGAAAACATCCAGGGGATGTCCACTTGATATAGCATAGGACCAAGAGGGCCAAAACCTGTACAAAGACGTTCATGCACTGCTGAATCCCAGTTCTCCTGCTTCCTACCAAAACACATTTGTCCAGCTTCTTGCTAGAATTTGTTAGTGCAGCTTCAGCACAGTACCTGCCTCAGCCACACGACTTGTGGTTGGCACAGAGCCCAGAAAAGCTCCCATCCACCACAGGTTCCTCCCTCAGAGCACATTTATCAGCACAGTCTGCACATCATAAAAACAATTTCTAAGGTCCTGTTACTTTAGCTTCACCTCCTATTTCAGTGAGCCAGCAAACATGCTCTGCCATATTGGAGAGGGGCTCATCTTCCTCTGCCTCATTCCTTCCATGAGGATTTTTCCCTCTGCAGCATGGCTGCAATATTCATCCCTGGCATCCCCTGGCAGTCACATGAAGCTGCTCACTTTTCCTACCACTGTGCCTGGAGACTTTTTTTGTAGGTGGAGTGTATCATTTAGTATCAATGCTATCATATAAGGAAAAAGAAGCACCTGAATACCTTTCTGCAACAAGGTACTTACTCAAATAAGTGCTCAACTGGATTAACCCTGCTTTTTTTGCCAAATCACAGCCTAGGAGAGTATAGCTTCAGGTACTCAAAGGAGTCTGGATTTTTGCTCATGTTTGATTTTTGGCTCATTTCTGACATGGGTTCATGCTCCCAGAAGCAGGTAATTTCACAAATTCTCCTAGACAGTAAGTAAATACATTATGGTTCTGCTTGAAGGAACTGCAATATATATTGAAAATCAGTGGCTGCATAATTCTGAGGGCAAGAACTTCAGGATGTAGTTTTACTTCAATCTCTTATGTATTTACATGCTCTCACTGGGTACCAATAAAAGGCTAACAGAATTCAGTTTGAATATAGCTGTGCTATGTATGTTTGATAAAAAGTGTGCTATTAAAGCAGCTTTGATCTATTCACTGTATGGCCTATCCCCATTTCCTATTTAGAGGACAAACAGTGAAGTCAATCATAGAAAATTACAGTCAACAGAGTTGAAAATATGATCAAACTGTGGGATGCCAGACAAAAAGCCTACTGCTGGCACAGGAAAACCCTAACTCAGAAAAGCCACTGGAATACCCCTTTGTTTTATTGACAGGGTAGCCAGTCCCCATGATGGTTTTGGCCTGTTGGAGCACAGCAAAGACCCTCAAAAGGACCCCTCCACTTACACAGCACTAGGGCTTCCATGAAGTAGAGAAGAAAAAGACCAAGTCAAGCAAGTGCAGAAGAGCAGCAGCGCCCAGGATGTGACATGGGAGCACAGAGACCTTGCTACCCAGCAGCTACACCAAAACCCAGAGACAGCAGTTTGAACAGTCCTCCATGCCCCTACAAGCATCCTTCTGGGTGTAAGGTGCATTACAACCCACTTTGTTATTACACAGGGCACACAAAGCTCAGCTTCCTTGTCTACAGTTCTATGTAAGCAGCTAAGGTCAGTCATTTTTTCCAGGAAGCATTTGCCTGATCTATATTTTATCTCAAATCAGATTCAAAAGCTTTGTCTTCAGCTTCAAAGTCTCTAAACAAACAGCATAAGATTATGTACACAGTTTATGCAGCTTACAAGAGACTATGTACCTGTCAGCCATCATTCAAAACAGATGTTAGCTTAGATGCAGTAGTGAGAATATCTTGGTGAAGGCTGAAATAATGAAAAGCAATCTCTACAGTCATATATTGCCAGCAAATCAATGCACCACTCAGGCTTAGGGAGACATCTCCATAACAAAAGGCAGTTCAATTCTGATATTCACAGACTTCAAAACTAAGCCCACCTGATGAAATATCACCAGCAAGGCTATTAACCAGGCAAACCAAGCTTTGTGTTAGTTTCTTTGGGTTCGCAGGTATTTGTGCAATTTTTTGTTGTTTTGGTTTGCTTCTAAGCCTAAAGTTAAATAAGGCCTGGAAATTTCTGATGGGTTTTACTATGATGAACTGAAGACTGATGCAAAGTCATCCATGATTTCACTACAACTGATACAAGAACCATAGCACGTTACTAGGTTACAGCCCAGTTTTGCACTATCATATGTAATATCTAGCAAGTGCCATGACTTGTACCACAGAATTTATCCCTAAACCTCTGAAATAAAAGTTGTTTTTTGTTTTTGTTTTTTTTTTTTGTAAAGAAAAACATTACAGGTCAAT
>NDXB01012369.1:0-16800 GCA_002631895.1 Agapornis roseicollis | reverse complement strand
AACATAACAAAATTCTTTGTATAAGATAAACCGTTGTAGTTGGCGTAGCTTTAGGTCCTTATGACCTTAGTACAAAAATAAGTGTGAAAAAAACCAGGATGGAAAAACAGGACACAGGGATAAGGAGTGTCTGGGAACTGCAGGTGTCCAGGGTAGGCTGCAGTTAAACTAACTGATAAATAGGAGGATAGAAGGATTATTATGTCTCTGGTACTAGCGGTCCAATTAGACTGGCATAAACATCTACTGCGCATGCTTCGAAGGCTGCCAGGGGTGATGAAGATTGTTGGAAGAAGTAAAAGACCCTCAGAGACCCCTACCACGATTCTGTACGCATGCGGGGAGCTTTCTAGAAAATGATGTAATCCATACGTAGCCTCGTGAATATGTATGTATGCCCAGGGACTATATAAAGACGGCTTGTGTGGCAATAAGGGAGACACACGCTAGGTGGAGCTAACCCCCGTGTCTCCCGGCGCCGTAATAAAGAATACCTGCTTGTCAGCTTGGAAAAATTTGTTGGCAAGTTTGTTCCTGGAGTTTTCTCCGAATCAAGATATGGGGAGAAACAGAGATTACCTTTTCTCGGCTTGTACAACCTGTCTGGAGTTCAGGGGACAAAGGAAGTGAGTCAAAGCATCAGAATAAAGCTCAAACACAAGCACCTAAGGAAAAATAACTGTAGTCACTGCTTTGTTTCTTTTCAGTATAACCAGAGTTGTCACTGAGCAGAATTTTCTATTAAAGTAATTATTCTTAGCTGCATTACAAGACACTTTTGCAGATCCTTCTCTACTCTGTGTGCCTCCCATAGGATCTAGTTTACCCTAACATAAACTTTTGAACACTGAGGGTTTTCTTCACTAAAGCACATCAGATTCCACACTATCCTTTATATTTTTGCCTGTATTTTACTCCTCTTAATACATTCAGTACTATTCAGAAATAGAGTTCATAGTAGTGTCAACACCAGCATTAAAAATGACGACATGGGCTTCCTCAAGCCTCACTGCTCTAAAGCAAAGACTTCTTTAAGAAAAGGTTGTCTATCAGTACATAAGCCATTAGCAATACTCATCTTTTAAGGCTTCTGTTTATACTAGGCATGTCAGAAAAATCCTTGAGAAGCCAAGACTTTCTTGGCATTTTTTGATCCAAAAAGTTTAGGAAAATATCAATTGTCATAAGATGTTTGTATTTACGTCTGTTCCTATAGCTACTGAAATCCAGAGTGCTGCTCAACTCATGTTTGACAGGCTTGAGATCTGATAGTTAAAAGAACAAGAGCATCAAGATCAGAAAATTATTCCTTGCTCTCAAGACATTCTGAAGTTGCCTTTTCTTTTCAGATTGTTCTCTGATCCCACCTCTGCCTGTTAGAATTCACACTGCAACTACTTCAGATACAACCCATGTATTTAACATCAACATTACTTATCTGTGCCATCTTACCAGCATAAAATGAGTATGTCATAATCATTACCCATCTTCTTTTTCAGAATGATTAAGAAGATCAATTCACTAATGTTTGTAGCACTCCTGGGGCTCTCAGATTAAAAAGTGGTACATAGATAAAGGGCTTTGAATTTTGAATTCACTATCACAATCACAATTAAATAAAGGAGAAATTTTATGTTGTTACTCTCAGATTATCATTTTTTCAGTTTGCTAATTTATTTTTTCCTACAAGTTCCCATTTGCTGCCAAATATCCGAAAGGATTCAAAATTCCATACTATAACTTGTTTTAGAACAAATGTACATTGCATCCGTCACAACTGCATCTAGGCAACACAGGTGAAGTTAACGCATGCTCTTGCCATCACCCCTGTGCAAATAGATGGGATCAGCTACTCACACCTCTTTAACTGCTGGAAGTAGCCACTTTAGACACAAAAAAGACGCATAGCAGCAAAATTGTTCCTTAACTCCTGACACAAACCAGGTGTCTCATCAGGATCCTTTCAGTGGGAACAGCAACTCCCAAAATATGTTGAATCTACACCCATCTTCCTGCCACCAAAGTACTTACGTACTTTGACATTCAGCCCCTCGTTTCTCCTGTCAATCATTTGGAATTAAAGAGAGAGTAACAAATTATTTTATAAAATATGGTCTAGATATTTAAAAAAAAAAATAACATTAAGAATTTGTGGCTTTGTGGAGAAAGAGTAAAAAAGAAACAGAAAAAAAAGAAATTCAACTCTACTATATTGTGTATATCAAATATATGCTGGTTTCCTCTGGAAGTTTTCAGTCCTTTCATTTAAAGTTACTGACTGAGTGTTCCCAAGTGACATCCGTTTAACAATTGCTACAAACTGTAACAATTATCTAATAAAAAAATCTTATAAAGTACAGCAAGATAAAGCATTTTCAGAATCACATTCAGACTTTAATATCATGACATTTGATTCGTCAGATTGCAGACTTATTAAAAATAAGGTCTTGGTTTAACTTTCTGAATACCTGATTAATAGCTGATAAGCTTGAACAGCTTAATATTTTGACATAAACTTTGAAACAAGATATTATTTCTCCTAAAACAAGAAAAATAAGTCTTCAGAAGAATAAACTGTAGGGTTTGGTCACTGCAATATACATCCTCAGGTATTATACGCAATTATGACAATAGAGGGTTGGAACTGGATGACCTTAAGGGACACTTTCCACTAAGAGCAGGCTGCTCCAAACCCCTGTGTCCAACCTGGCCTTAAATGCTGCCAGGGATGGGGCAGCCACAGATTCTCTGGGCACCCTGTGCCAGCGCCTCAGCACTCTCACAGGGAAGAATTGTATGTGAAATATAGTGATTATAATAGAACATATGCGCAATCACAGCTGTGAGCAACCCACACGTAACAGCTACAGGTTCACACCTCAGCTGCAGATTTGGAGTGGCCTGGGAATGAGTTGATCCATTTCTGTTCTCAGCTGATTCATCTCCTTTTACAGATATTAAATTCTGTGGTATAATTACTAAAACGTCTTTCACAGTCTTCTTGCTCAGAGATGAGTACTCAAATCAATCTGGGATTAGGCTATAACTAATTATAAACAGGCTTCCTTACAAGCACATCCACTTTTATGAACAGACCTTGGTTTTGCAATAGTTTTTTGCTCCTCACAGCTATCTGACTTATGGTTGGGCTAAGCAAGCTTCAGCCAGTGGTCCCTTTCCATCATAGCACAAGTGGGTCACTGCAATAGCTTAGGAAGTAGGCTGCCTTCTGCATTATTCTTATATACAAGAAACACTTAAGATATCAGAATGCTCCTGAAACTATGCATGACATAAGCCTCAGGCTCCTACTACTTTGTTTTTACAAAAGACATTATAATGCTACAGTCCTGAATTGTGGTTAATGTCTAGGATTACCTTCAAAATGTGCTGAAGAAAACTGAAAACTAAACTGCTGCAGAGGGGATTTAAAACACCACTGTTTTCTTTACAAGATGGGAAATGTAAAGATTTATTAGATAGCCTTACATAGTTTAAAAAGGCTTCTGTAAATAGCTCATAGGACTTTCGTTGGTGAGGACACAGAGTACCTCGGAAACAACAACACATAGAGATGCACCGAGGCAGACAAGCATAGCTTACATAACAGCCTTAGAAAGAACCCCAAAAAGAAGATTTGCTTTCACTCAGAACATCACACAGCTGCAGAGATTGTGCTTTTGCAGAGTTTGAAGGGGGAAGTAGGATTAAAACCAGAGTTGTTTTTTTGTCCCCTTAATGCTCCTTAATTTTTGTCTCATCCTACCCCCTGGTGCACAGGCCTGCTGCTTTCACACAGGCACATTTGTACAGCCCTGTATCTCTTAGAGGTATTTGTGAAAAAGGATGTGTATCACTTAACATGGGAAAAATCTTATTAAATACTAAGGCAAATACAATAGTATTGATTTATCTAAAAATTAACAAAGCATCTGCAGAACCTTCAGTGTTGCAATATATTTTCTTTCTATTCCAGATAGATATTTAAAAATCACTATTAAGTGAGAATGGATAGTAATATATATGTATGTATATTTAGACATACAACACTCATTACTGAATAGCATTTCAATATGAGCTCAGGATATAGCATCATCTACAGCATGAGTGAAAGATCATTTATTTATTTATCACATTGATTCCTTTCTTCTAGAAGGATCAACACAGACATTCTGTGGGTTACACCTCAGGAGCTGCAAAGGTGGTTTAGACCTAACAGTTAGGAAGGACCAGAGAAGAATTAAAGGCTTTGAAAAGGTTAAGACTTGTCATCCATTTAACTGCTACAATTCTGCTCTTATGTATTCCTCATTACTTAGAGGAAGGATTTTCTCTAAGAGTTACAAAAACAAAAAAAGACACTACCAGCACAGGTAAATGCGAATTTTGGCTTCTTCAGCATACTCAGCCATGTTTAGGTTATTTTGAGGCAACAAAGTTTGCAAAGGCTCACTATGGCCACATGAATGGCAAGACCAGGGTGTGACATTGGAGTTCACTCACCTCCCCATACTCCAGGAACCACCACAGGCCTCTTGATCAACAAGGCCAGTCTTAGCAGCAGCCAGAGCTTCCTTCAGGTGCCTTCATCATCCACCTAAAACCCAAATGATTCTTTATACCTTTCCTTGGTTTCCTAACACACAGAAGTGCACCAAAAGGAGCATGACCAGCAGGTTAAGCTCAATCCTGTTCTCACCCAGGCAACACAAATAAGAGGTAACTTGTAGAGGCATATGTAGGAACAAAACACTAAAATAGCAGAAAATATCAGAAACCAGAGCAGAAGCTTTATGTTTCCATATACATTGTGGCCTGGGTTTTCAGCTCGTATCGAGCAGCATAATTTTCAAAACTCAACTGCACTGCACTCTCCAGGAATCCAGCCATGTGTAACAGCTTTGGGCAAAGGGAGATTAGACATTTTACTAGAGCTGCATGACAATTTGCCTAAACTGTGAATTTACAAGTTGAAATCAGCTTGGTTCACCCCACACAGGCATGTGAAAACACCCCAGGCTACATGGCTTACACAGTGCCCCTCCCTGATCCAAAACCTGGTAAGAAAGGGTAGGTTGCAGATGAAGATGAACTGACACCTGCAAACTAATACCAGCATGTTTAGAGAACAGTTTCTTATGACTGGTTATTACCATAGGACAAACTTTTCACTATTTACCCACCCAACCCAGATTAATTTATGCTCAGGCATTTAGGGATTATGTGTCCTTACAAGCCTGAGATACTGAGGTACGCAGCATTGTGCTTTCAGGGTCATTTGAAGGCTTATTTAAATAACACTCTCACTACACAATTAAAACCAGTTTGGTTTCAGTGCAGCTAACTTGCCAAGGGTACAAGTAGGTGCTATACAGTCTAATTTTAAAAAAAAAGTTCTCTCCCTTTTGCCACTGAAACACAGACAGGGTTCTGGTTCACCTCCAGTGGCTGCAAATGAGTTAGTCCCCAATTTATACAAACTTAATTCTAAATAATTCAGATGAGGACTTGATTCTGCAATCCCTGTTTGTGTCAAACGGGATACACTCAGGTGAACAACATCAGTGATTTTAATATTATAACTGTACACAGAAAATAAGTAAATAAATAAGTAGGAAGCTTTACAAAATGAGAAAGTATCTCATTTTTTGTGATTCTAGATTATAAAACACCACCATGCTTAACATTCTTGGCTGAGCCATCCAGGCCAAAACCAGTTTTGTTGACAAAGAATCCCAGAACCATCAGTGTTGGCAGGGCCTCTGGAGATCATCCAGTCCAAGCCCCTGCCAAGGCAGGGCCACCCAAAGCAGGGCACACAGGAACGTGTCCATGGTGGGTTTGGGATGGCTTCAGAGAGGGAGACTCCACAACCCTCTGGGCAGCCTGTGCCAGGGCTCTGACACCCTCACATAAAGAAGTTCTTCCTCACGTTGAGGTGACACTTGTTGTGTGCTAGTTTATGGCCATTGCTCCTCAGTCCTGCTCAGGGAAGAGGCAGATTGACAGCCAAACAGCCTGTGAGTTGGAGCAATGTCCCTGAAACCAGCAATTGGGATAGAACAAGTCCCACCTCTTGGGCACAGATAGGACTCCTCAGGGACCAGCTGCAGTGTTAAATTCTGCAGGAGATGCAGAATGAAAGAAATTCTCACTTAGCAAGCTCTAGGGCTTTCAAGACCTCCTTGTGTAACACCTCTCTTCTTACCTGCTGTGATGCTCCAGTGTTTTGTTTGAATCCCCAAACACAGAATTAGAGTTAACCAAGGGAGATAGTAAAGGCTTTGGATGTAGCTGCCACACATGCTTCTTCACTTCTTGGGGTTGCTGACTAGGGGAGCAGACTTCTTTCACCAAACCAAAAGATATAGCTGGGAGGGGGGGAAAAAAGAGAGGTTTTCAAGACACATGGACCTTAATGGATTTTCTGTGCCCCAAAACTTTGTTTTTCCAACCAGCTGGTCTGTCAAATATCAGGTGTCACCTCTGCCTACCCATCCTGCATACTCACCAAGCACTTATAGAATTAGACAAATAATTCTGTTAATGGGTAGGACTGGTTGGTACATGTGTCTTGGCGCTGGACAATTTTTGTTGATGGACTTCCCTAAGCAGAGTGCATCAAATAACCTCCTAAACTCTTTCCCTCAACACATAAGGAGAAGAGGATAGTGAACCTAAAGTAGGAACATTTTCCATCAATCCTGTAAGAAACCATCATGTTCCAAGGGCTGTAGCAGCTCTGCTCTGGAGCCAGGCTGAGAGAGCTGGGCTGGTTCAGCCTGGAGAAGAGAAGGCTCCTTAAGGGGAGACCTTATTGCAGCTCCAGTGCCTAAAGGGGCTCCAGAAAACCTGGAGAGGGGCTTTGGACAAGGGCCTGTAGGGACAGGCCAAGGGGAATGGCTTTAACCTGCCAGAACAGGGGAGACTGAGATGAGCTCTTAGGCAGAAGTTCTTCTCTGTGAGGGTGCTGAGGCACTGGCACAGGGTGCCCAGAGAAGCTGTGGCTGCTCCATCCCTGGCAGTGTTCAAAGCCAGGCTGGACACAGAGGCTTGGAGCAACCTGCTCTAGTGTGAGGTGGGGTTGGAGCTGGATAAGCTTTAAGGTCCCTTCTAACCCAAACCATCCTGTGACACTATGATTCTTCATGAGTGAAGAATTCAAGAGAAGAGATTACTTCTGTATTATCATTAAATGGCTTCCATATAACCATTAACTGTCTAAGCATAGTCTCTAGAAAAAAACGCTGTCTCACAGTGTTAAGAAAAGCAGAATCCATCAATATGTGTATGTATGTGACAGAGAGAGTATCAGCTGTCTAGACAAAGAACAGAAAAGCAAAACCCAGCTGTGCAAACTGACCTCTACTCATTGATACTCCATCAAGCCCCTGCAGAGCTGCCAAACAGTTCTGGGTGGGGACACTGGGTTTTGGGGGAACCCCTTGCTTTTAGCTGTCCTCTTCCTCCTTTTTCTGTTGTTTTCTTGGTGATAAGTTCCCAACCCCCACCATCAATGCCCTCCTCTTCTGTCTGTGCTGGGGGTTGCTCGTGGACCCTGCACAGTTTGGGCCTGCAGCCACCAGCCCAGCTCCCTTCGGCCGCCCTGGCCTCTCTTGGAGTTGCCTGCCTCCCTCCGCGCAGCCACCATGCAGCAGGGTATGGTGTGTACAGCCCAGTCCATGCTCACCTCAAGAGCCAAGTGGAGGCACCTTGGACACCCGGAGCTGCTGCCCGGCTGCCACCTCAACAGCCCAGCCTCAGTGCCTGCCCTCAGCGAGCGCACCCCTTCCCGTGCAAACTGCCACGATGCGCTGCCCACCCACCTTCTTCCGGTCATGGCAGCGCTGGCCCGCAGTGCCTCACCGCAGCAGGTGGCCGCTAATGGTCATCGAGGGGGTCAGGCGGGCTGGGATCCCTGCTGGGACTCAGGTCCAGCCTCCTTCTAGAGGTTCCTATACAGAGACAGAATCGTCCTTTTGCGCAGCTACTTCTTAATCTTTGCGACATTTAGCAACAACTCCACAAAGGGTCATTAAATCCGCTGGTATATACTTATAAGTTCAGGGTTAGGGTTCAGGGTTAGGGTTAGGGTTAGGGTTAGGGTTAACCCTGAACTGTCCCAACCCCACAACCATCCACATTTTACCTGCAGCGCTGGAAAGCCCATTGATACAGGGATTTAACCAATGTACAGGGGCATAGTAATACAAGTAAATCCAGTTAATGCACAAGGAGGCTTGGTATAAGAAAGGCTAGTGCCTGGAAAACATAGAGTGAAATTGCACAAGAGAACAACTTGTATGTCAGTGATATAAAGAAAAAGAACTGTAAGCTAATTGCAATGATTAATGGAGGGAAGGAAGTTTGTTTTCTCTTAAACAAAGGTCCTACGTATGAGAAATGGCCTTGCACTGTCTTGAAAGGATGTACCCATCAAAACACATCAATAAATCTCCTTGGAAATGGAAAACAGATGGCTAACAAGGCTACCTTGAAAGATCATCACGTTTCAGGCAAAAGGTGAAAAGTACACCATGAGGAAGACCTACGGCCTTCCTCTCAAAGACCGCCACCCATATTTAGAAGACCCCTGCCCACAGTTTTTAGGAAGATCTGCGCAAGCACAAGAGACTGATAATCTACTTAGCATACATTAGCATATGAAGCAGAAAGAGGCAGGGATAGGTAATGATTATGTATAGGCACTGCATGAATATGTATTGTTTCACTGTATAATATTGGGAGGGCTTTCCCTCCTTGGGTATGCACGTTTGTGGTGGAGCGATCCCCTGTGCATCTGCACGCAATAAACATACCTACTTTATAACTCCCAAGTTATAGAGTCTATTTCCATACGTCACCCATCACCCCTTTCTCCAGTCTTTATCTATCTGACTTGGCAGAAGTTCACCTGGAACACCATAGACCCACATGAATATCATCGTGGGAGTCACTTTCTTCCCACCAGGAATGTCTCTTCCACTGCTGCTGTTGGGTACATTTCTCTGTCATTTCCACAAGTTCTATTATGTGAAATTCCAGCCTTTCATTAATGTAATGAGGCAACTTTTAAACATGCTTTCACTCATAAAAAATATATATTCTTAGGAAGTAGTTTCTGTGACAAGGAGTGATACCATTATTCCTATGACTTCTCCAAGAGAAGTATTTGTGCTACAGCAGTGATTCTGTCCCCTTAACAGTGCCTGACTGTGCTAGGCACAGTAAATTCATGAACAATAAAGTGACTTCCTGGCTCAAAGAGGTCACACTTTAAACAACACACGGAGAAAACCCTGGAGTGTTAATATTGCATGCACCAGAAGGGATTATTCTCACCATGCATGAATTAGCCTACACACTCCTGCTACTAGTACTGACGTAGGGGGTGTATTTGTGTCCTCCTACCTACAGGTCGAGGGCAACTCCCTGCAAAGTTTGTCAAGCCTTGCCATGATCTGGACAGACAACTGGAAAAACCTAATGCCTCAGCTACAGAAGCTGATCGTGAATACCCCAAGCAGAGTGAGATAGAGGGAGAGAAAAACAGATGATTGCAAAACATCACCTGGGGGCAACTGAAAAGTAACAACTTGAATATGTGTGTTTGTGAAGTAGCTATTATTAGAGGCTGTGGTTTATTGTATAAAACCAACTGTATTTATTAGCCAACTGTTAATAAGAAATTATACCACGTATTGTATGGATTTGTCACTTGTAAAAGAGATGTTGGAGCATGTAAATGTGTAGCAGCTGCTGGAAAATGCTAAGGCCAAAGCTGGAAAGATTTTAATATGATGGTAGTGTTATGGAAAAATTAAGAGGATGGAAGAACTCCACTGATAAGAAATTTCTTTGGCTAATCCCTTGCTGCCATCAGCATTTTCAGCATCCTACAGCACTTGGTAATACTTATTTTGTTACTGTCAATTTGTGTGTATTCTGCCATAGTAGTGACTTGTTATTGGATTGAAACAGGTGAAACTCTCCATTGACAACAAAATGGAAGGACTAAGGTTAACCAAATGCCTACTACCACAATCAAGGGCAAGACTGGGTTGGCTTCTGTGTTTGCCACCAAGAAGAACCTTTAGCTCCGCTGCTGGCTGCAACCCAGCAGGCATAGAGCGGTGGAGACACATGCCATGCCAGATCTTGATATGAGGGATGGTCTCCCCCTGTTATCAGAGAGCCATCCAGGAGAGAAAGGCAGACAAGTAATGACTCCACCCATTTTGATGAGAGTTACCTACTATTCCACCAGGCTACAGTTCATCACCAAAATATGCTGAGACGAATCTTAGCTTTGAACATGATAATAAATAAGTGCTGAACAGTAAAAGTGACAATGGTGAAAGTGTTGAAATAACTTTCAACACTCTCAAAGGGGGGAAATGTTACTGATACTTAGAATTTTGGTAATTAAAACTTAATCAATAGATTACAATACTTAATTTTAATAATGTAGAAATATTTTAATGAGAAGTGTGTTTGTATAGCAACAAGATGCTGTTATGAAATTCAGAGTCCAGACGTTCGAGCTCTATTGTGCTGATGCTAAGCTGAGAGTGACGAGCAGGAGAAGTTGGATTCAAATGGATTTTTGGGTGGGACAGTGAAGAACTACACCAATGCTGGTTGCACCGTTTCAAAATGCACTGTACTTAATGTTCACAGAACAAACTTGCCCTCTTAGCTCTTCAGCTCTGGGAGCAGAACACAAACATTCTTGCTCTACTGTGCTGCTGCTCAGCCAAGAGTGACCAATATGCACTGAAGCTAAACCAGAGAACCAGCCTGTGCTGTTTTCAATTGCCCCTATACACAAGAAGAAATGGACGCACAAGTCAGCATGTTCAGTTAAGGAGGATGAAGTAGAGCCATCACAAGAACAGGAAGAGGCAGAATAAGAGGCAACCTCTCCATCCCTATCCTTGACTGAGCTGCAGGATATGCAAAAACATTTCAGTTGTCATTCAGGTGAGCACATTATCATCTTGCTACTCTGATGCTGGGATAATGGGGCTAGTAGCCTGGAATTAGAGGACAGGGAAGCTAAGCAGTTGGGATCACTTGCTAGGGAATAAGGCATTGGTAAGGCAACAGCGAGGACAGAAGTCCTCGGATTCTGGAGGTAACTACTGAAACTGTGAAGGACAGTAATCCCTTCAAGGAAGATGTTATATGTCACACAGGCAGATGGACTGCAGTAGGGGTATCCAGCACCTGAAGGAATTTGCTGTACTAGAGATGATTTATGATAAGAGAAGGCTGTGTGGTGACCTCATAGCAGCCTTCCAGTATCTGAAAGGGGCCTATAAGGATGCTGGGGAGGGGCTCTTCATTAGGGACTGTAGTGACAGGACAAGGGGTAATGGGTTCAAACTTAAACAAGAGAGGTTTAGATTGGATCTAAGGAAGAAATTCTTTCCTGTTAGGGTGATGAGGCACTGGAATGGGTTGCCCAGGGAGGTTGTGAGTGCTCCATCCCTGGCAGTGCTCAAGGCCAGGTTGGACAAACCCTTGGGTGGCACGGTTTAGTGTGAGGTGTCCCTGCTTATGGCAGGGGGGTTGGAACTGGATGATCTTAAGGTCCTTTCCAACCTTAACTATTCTATGACTCTATAAATCTATGACCCCCTTAAAGTTGGATTCAAATGGATTTTTCAGTGGGAAAGCGAGGTGCTACAGCAATTCGGGTTCCTCCTTTTCAAAACGCACTGCACGCTGAAAAATTTCAACAACAAATTTCCCTCCTGGGGTCTTCGGCTGTGGGAGCACAGTCCAGACGTTTGTGCTCTATTGTGCTGCTGCTCAGCCAAGAGTGACGACCTGGAGAAGCTGGATTCAAATGTACTTTTATCTGGGAAAGTGAGGAGCTGCAAGAATGCGGGTTTCACCGTTTCAAAATCCAATATGTGCTTACCACTCAGAGCACCAACATTCCCTCAAAGCTCTTCGGCTCTGGGAGCAGAACACAAACGTTCATGATCTACTGTGCTGCTGCTCAGCCATTAGTGACCTACTTAAAGTTGGATTCAAATGGAATTTTGGGTGGGAAACCGAGGAGCTACAAGAATGTGGGTTGCACCATTTTGAAATGCAAAGTGCGCTGAAAAATTTCAGCAAAAAATTTCCCTGCTCGGTCTTTAGCTGTGGGAGCAGAGTCCAGACATTTGTGATCTACTGTGCTGCTGCTAAGCTAAGAGTGACAAGGAGGAGAAGTTGGATTCTAATGGAATTTGGGTGGGAAAGTGAGGAGCTACACCAGTGCGGGTTGCACTGTTTCAAAACGCACTGTGTACTTAACGTTCAAAGAACAAATTTGCCCTTTTAGCTCTTCAGCTCTGGGAGCAGAGTACAAACATTCGTGCTCCACTATGCTGCTGCTCAGCCGAGAGTGATGACCAGGAGAAGTTTGATTCAAATGAATTTTTGGGTAGGAAAGCAACTAACAACACCAATGCGGGCTGCATCGTTTCAAAGCACACTCTTCGCTAAAAATTCTCAGCATCAACTATCCCTCATAGTTTTTCAGCTGAGGGAGAAGAGAATCACACAGAAACATGGAATTACAGACCCAAGGGTTGAAAGTGTACCAGTATATGGCAAATGATTGAAATGTCCCTGCTAATGGCAAGGGGGTTGGAACAAGATGATCTTAAGGTCCTATCCAATCATAACTGTTCTATGGTTCTACACTAATGCAGATTACACTGTTTCAAAATGGACTGTGCACTGAAATTTCTCAGCATCACCTTTCCCTCCTGTTTATTCAGCGGATGGAGTACTGTACAGACATTCATGCTGTGCTCTGCTGCTCAACCAAGAGACCACCAGAGAGTTTACATTCAAATAGAGTTTTAGGTTGGAAAACAAGGAGCTGCATTAAAGTGGCTTGCACCATTTAAAAGCGTGCTGAGTGCTTAAGATTCACAGCACCAACTTTCCCTCCTAGCTCTTCAGAACTGGGAGCAGAAGCCAAATGTTAGTGCAGTAAAGTGCTACTTCTTAGGCGAGTGTGACCAACTTATTGCTCGATTTCAAACAGCATTATGGAAGGGAAACTGAGAAACTACACCAATGCAGGTTGCACCGTGTCAAAACGCCCTGTGCACTGAAACTTTTCATCATCACCTTTACCTCCTGCTTCTTCAGCTGTGGGAGCAGTGTGCAGCCATTCGTGCTGTGCTCTGCTACTCTACCAAGAGACTACCAGGGAGGTTGGATTCAATAGAACTTTTAGGTGGGAAAACGAGGAGCTGCACCCAAGTGGGTTGCACCATTTAAAAACTAGCCGAGTACTTAACATTCACAGCACCAACTCTCTGTCCTAGCTCTTCAGGTCTGGGAGCAGAAGCAAACGTTAGTGCACGACAGTGCAGCTGCTCAGCTGAATGTGACCACCCGGTTAGTTGCATTCAAAGAGCATTTTCAAGGGAAAGTGAGGAGCTACACTAAAGGGGATTGTACAGATTCAAAAGGCACTGCGTTCTGAAACCGTTGAGCATCACCATTCCCTCCTGGCTCTTGAGCTGTGGGAGCAGTGTGCAGACGTGGGTGCTGTGCTCTGCTGCTCAGCCGAGAGTGATTCGGAGAAAAACTCGAGGAACAAACTTGCCAACAAAAGTTTCCAAGCTGACAAGCAGGTATTCTTTATTACGGCGCCGGGAGACACGGGGGATAGCTCCACCTAGCGTGTGTCCCCGTATTGCCACACAAGCCGTCTTTATATAGTCCCTGGGCATATATACATATTCATAAGGCTATGTATGGATTACATCATTTTCTAGAAAGCTCCCCGCATGCGTACAGAATCGTGGTAGGGGTCTCTGAGGGTCCTTTACTTCTTCCAACAATCTTCATCACCCCTGGCAGCCTTCGAAGCATGCACAGTAGATGTTTATACCGGTCTAATTTGTTCGTTAGCACCAGAGACATAATAATCCTCCTATCCTCCTACTTATCAGTTAGTTTAACTGTAGCCCATCCTGGACACCTGCAGTTCCCAGACACTCCTTATCCCTGTGTCCTGTTTTTCTATCCTGTTTTTTCACACTTATTTTTGTACTAAAGTCATAAGGACCTAAAACTACACCAACTACAACGGTTTATCTTATACAAGGAATTTTGTTATGTTCTCCAACTGCTCTCTATTTTTTATTCTATCATGCACCTCACTAATTTTCCATTGCTATTCTTACAAAGCCAGCTAATATTACATGTTACAAAGCAATGCTACTGTTACAAACCCAAACTTGGCATTACTTAAAACTAATTATAAAGGGGTTTACATTTTATTTTGTAATTCGTACCCCCCCTTGTTTCACCCACCTTGTTTCTAGACCACTAGAGACATTGGATTCAAATGGACTTTTAGATGGGAAAACGAAGAGCTGCACCAAAGTTGGTTGCACCATTCAAAAACGGGCTAAGTGCCTACCATTCACAGCACCAACTTTCTGTCCTAGCTCTTCAGGTCTGGGAGTAGAAGCAAACGTTAGTGCACGACAGTGCAGCTGCTCAGCCAAATGGGACCGCCTGGTTAGTTGGATTCAAACAGCATTTTGGAAGGGAAAGTGAGGAGCTACATTAATGGGGGTTGTTCAGTTTCAAAAGGCACTGCGTTCTGAAACTGTTGAGCATCACCATTCCCTCCTGGCTCTTGAGCTGTGGGAGCAATGTGCAGACATAGGTGCTGTGCTCTGCTGCTCAGCCAAGAGAGACCACAAGAGAGATTCGATTCAAATGGACATTTCGGTGGGAAAACGAGGAGCTGCACCGAAGTTGTTTGCACCATTTAAAAACGTGCTGAGTGCTTAACATTCACAGCACCAACTTCCTGTCCTCCCTCTTCAGATCTGGGAGCAGAAGCAAACAATAGTGCACTAGATTGCAGCTGCTCAGCCGAATGTGGCCACCATTCCCTCCTGGCTCTTGAGCTGTGGGAGAAGTGTGCAGACATGGGTGCTGTGCTCTCCTGCTCAGCCGAGAGAGACCACTAGAAGGATGGGATTCTAATGGCCTTTTCAGTGGGAAAACAAGGAGCTGCACCAAAGTGGGTTGCACCATTCAAAAACGCGCCGAGTGCTTAACATTCACAGCTCCAACTTTCTGTCCTTGGTCTTTAGATGTGGGAGCAGAAACAAATGTTATTGCATGAGAGTGCAGCTGCTCAGCCAAATGGGACCACCTGGTTAGTTGGATTCAAACAGCATTCTGGAAGGGAAAGTGAGGAGCTACACTAATAGGGGTTGTACAGTTCCAAAAGGCACTGCGTTCAGAAACTGTTGAGCATCACCATTCCCTCCTGGCTCTTGAGCTGTGGGAGCAGTGTGCAGATGTTCGTGCTGTGCTTTGCTGCTCAGCCGAGAGAGACCACAATAAAGATTGGATTCAAATGGCCTTTTCGGTGGGAAAATGAGGAGCTGCACCCAAGTGGGTTGCACCATTTAAAAACACGCTGAGTGCTTAACATTCACAGCACAAACTTTCTGTCCTCGCTCTTCAGATCTGCGAGCAGGAGCAAACGTTAGTGCACGAGAGTACAGCTGCTCAGCCGAATGGGACCACCTGGTTAGTTGGATTCAAACACCATTTTGGAAAGGAAAGTGAGGAGCTGGTCTAATGCGAGTTGCACCGTTTCAAAACACGCTGTGCCCTGAAGCATTTCAGCGTTACCTTTCCCTCCTGCTTATTCAGCTGTGGGAGCAGGTTGCAGACCTATTCAATGATTCTGTGTTTGCAGGTCATGGAGTGTTCTTCTGAGAAACATCCAGATTTCACCATAAAGTTGTTCAGAATGAGCTTTTGAAATAACAAGACTCAGACATGTTTCACATGTGTCTGTGGGAGGATGTCCACTAGCTTGCTCTGTATTGTTTAGCTCCCTCCTTAGTTGCTCCAAACTGGACAAAAGTTCATCAACTTCGTATTAAAACAGCAGTAAAAATAGATATTAAATCCCATACTGATTATTGTAGGAAGTGTCTGGTACGGTGTTCAGGCATTACAAAGAAATAGGTCTGATCATACGGCCATCTTCAGTTATAATTGTAAAAGTTAATAAATTTGCACGTTGGACTAGATTTGATTTCGTCAAGGATTTCTTTCTCCCTCTGAAGGACCGTGGGTTTTAAAGATTCACTGTCCTGCAAATAATGCCTTTACTTGTAAGTTATCTCTGCATGTCACCAAAAACTAAGACCTGCAGAATGCTGCATCGTCTACAGATCTCATTTTGAAATCAGATCACAGTTTCTTTTCTATGTTTGTGTGAACATCCAGGCCCTTCCTGTGTGGTGTGTTGTGATGAGACAGTCAAGCAGCCAAAGCAAAAAAGTGATAGCAAGATAGAGAAGCATGAATATGAAGTTTTGTGTACATGTAGGTCAATTTTACAACGTATATTTTTTTTTTCTATACACACATACATTGATTAAATATGTTTTAATGTAAAGAAATCAGTCTTACAGTCTGTGGGGAGCTCATAAGACATTTCTGGCATTTAGTTTCCTGAGTGGTTACTGCAGTATTTACTCGAAGTAAACAATAGAAGTGTGCACACTGGACACCAGTTCTGGCAGTCTGATCCCTGTGTTTGAATTCTCCAGCCACGATGAAATGTGCCCCCGTAAAAATGTGCCCATGCTGAAATCTCCCCCCTTCCCCCCTTGCCCAGGGAGATACTCTGACTGCCAGCGCCAGTGCTGTAGCTCCGGTGTACGCCGAATGCCGACTGCAGCTTTGTGCAGGTGAGTGCAGCACACGGAGAACAGGGGGAAGCAGAGCAGATAC
>NDXB01012366.1:0-18295 GCA_002631895.1 Agapornis roseicollis | reverse complement strand
CAAGAAGGGGGGGGTTGAGTGAGTGAAGGAGCTGCGTGGTTGGTTGGGTTTAAACCACGACAAACATCTTGAATTCTGCTGTTCCAAGAGCTTTAACTTCTCAAGGTTTTTTAGGCTGGAGCAGATCTGGCAGGGCTATGGCCCAGAGCCAGCCTCTGCACTGGTACGGACTGGGTGGATTTCCAGTTGACGTCAGTTTACCTTCCGGTTATCACAGTGAGTTGGCTTTTTGCTATGGCATCACGTCTTCAAATAGCTCCTGTGCTTTCCAAAGCACTGACGCAGGCTTTTTGGATTCCATATCAAATTTCAAGCACCAGTTTGGTTGTGTATCTCAGCCCAGGCACCTACATGCACTGTCTTGAGTTGTATCTGAGATCATCTTAATATCGACGGCTGTATATCTAATCAGCTTGTTCTGGGCTGGTTACAGCTGTTGAATCATAGAATAGTTAGGGTTGGAATGTTGTAAGGCTTCTTAGCATGGCAAATCCTAAGGGAATTGGTTTCTGTCTGTTGTTTCCCTTCTCTTTAGGCCAACTGTTAAACTTGGGAAGGACCAAGTTGAATAGGTTTATCCCGAACTTCATGCTGTTGTGCTTTGGGAGGCTGGTATAGATGGTTTCATGTTTTAGGGACTGGTATATGGGTAATCTTATATTACAAGCAGAATTGCACTTTGAGGCAAGGCTGACTTGCTTTATAAGAGAATTTATTCTAACTTAGTTAGGCAAGTCCCTTCAGCTGTTTTGAGTTGGGTGCCAAAGAAAACAAACAGGCTGTTCTTGAAGCTTGCTTTGGTGTTAGTAACCAATTTTGTTTAAAGTAGCACGAATGATTGATAGTAGGAACATACTCCCAGATTTTTCCTCCTTCGTTATGAATTTTAGGTATGTTAATAGGATTATAGCTTTATTTCTGGGGTTTTTATTATTCCAAATGAAGTAGATGGCTGCAAGGAACGGGTATCATGCAGTACGTGTTTTAGTGGCCATAGGCTCTGTGCCAACTCTGCCTCTGCTGTTGCCCATAAATGCAAACCCAGTTCTCTTTGACTGTGATTCTGCTTGAAATCACAGAATCATAAAGGATCTGGGTTGGAAAGGACCTTAAAGCTCATCCAGTTCCCATCCCTGCTATGGGCAGGGGACNTGCCCATAAATGCAAACCCAGTTCTCTTTGACTGTGATTCTGCTTGAAATCACAGAATCATAAAGGATCTGGGTTGGAAAGGACCTTAAAGCTCATCCAGTTCCCATCCCTGCTATGGGCAGGGGACACCTTCCACTAGAGCAGGTTACTCCAAGCCCCATCCAACCTGGCCTTGAACACTGCCAGGGATGGAACATTCACAGCATCCTTGAGCAGCCTGTTCCAGTGCCTCACCACTCTCCAAGGCTGTAGATGATGTTCCTTGAGCACTAGAGTCATCATTCCTGGACATACCCTGCTGAGTGGGCTATAGGAGAAATGAAGATGGTATAAAAAATGGCTAGTGCTGTCCATGTAAAGGAGAGCAAGATGAGTTTGTACATTGAGGTTCAGCTCCTGGTGAAGTTCAATCCCATGACTGCTGTAAAAGAGATACAAAGTGCAAGCAGAACTTGCAGTATGTTTTTCTTGGAACATGGTAGGAGAAAGAGCAAGGACCTGGAGGCCAATTTGAGGCCTGACTAGCCTGTAGACTGAGGCAGGAGGCCCCTGTTCAAGGCTGCTTCATACTTTCCATTCCTAAGACCTTGTCTCCAATAGATTTGCCAGATAAAGCCAGCGGGGCCCAGAAGTATTGTTTGAGTCTGCATTAGACTGATATTTCTGGGAAAATTGAAACCCAAATGGGAAAAATAGTTCTAGGAAGGAACTAAGAAAAGCGTGCTTCTCCTCTTCGTGTCCTGCTGTGATTCTTTGTACAGCTTCAGAGGCTGAGTGCTGCAGGAGGAGAAGTTTTGGAGACAAGGAGCCTTTAGAAACAGCGTTCAGCCCTCCCAACTTCAGCGAGGGATGGCTCCCTCCTCAAAGGATTTGAGCCTCTCTTTGCTGCTTTGAGCTGTGCTACGACAGAACTGGTCAAAGCTGAGGACCTGGTTTATGCTGTGATCTGAGCACTTGCTGTATATTACAGAGGGGGAATTACATCTGATTTATCCAACCTGCCCAGGTATCCCAAGCAGGAGTTACTCATTCCCCTTTAACTGTTTCGTTTGGCAGAGGCATGCAGCAAATATACCAAGACATCTATATGGCAGAGATGCTTTTTTGCTGTAGGTAGAAACAGCTTCAAGTGCATGCAGCTGGTAAAAGAACAGTATTGTTGGGAACACAAAGGCCATAGCTTGGAATGTGCCAGAATTAGTATTACTCATGTCTTAATCTGGCCTCTCTCTGAATGTGGTTGATGATATTCATGAACTTTATATTAGCCAGATTATCTAGAACTAATGTATATGCAACTAATGTAACCTTATAGCAGTTATCCAGATAGATGTATCTCCAAGGAACCCCTGCCTCACTTCAGAAGGTGGATTTGGGCTCTGAAAGAGAAGTCAATTGTATAACAAAAGGGACCTGTTGTCTTCTGAACAGAGACTTCATTTGGAACAGGTGAAGGCAGCGAGGCAGAGGGATTGTCAGCAGTGGTGCTGTGATGAGAGCACTTGGATGCTTCTGCTGGATGATGGAGTTCTGCTCTTCCCTCTGTAGCAGAGCTGCTGTGTGATGTTAAGTAAATGGGTTTTCCTAGGTGGTCATTCATTAGATCTTTCAGTCTGGGGCCTGATGGGAGAGATCCGAGGTGTGATTTGCTTGAGAGCTTTGCTCTTCTGGCTGCAAGTGAATTCAGGAGCTGTTGCATAATGATGTGTGTGTTGAGAGGTCAGGGTCTGGCTGTTTCAAATAGGGGGCCCAAAATTAATCAGGATTGGAAGGGTATCTGTTGTGATAGCCATTAATATGATGGAAAACCTGATGAAGAAATGAATTCCTCCTTTGGAGCAGAGTTTGAACTTCAGGGGAAAAAATACAGCATTGGATATATGCTGTGAACACTGTGTGGGAAACCTGGTCTTGAGGAAGCAGTAACCATCCCATGTGTGGGAAAAAGAGATGGGGTCCTGTGGGAGAACATCATGGGGTTAGTTGGCATTGTAATGCAAATGTAGAGTGAACCAGCTTAAGCTCAGTGCTGTCCATAACTGATGCCCTTAATTTAGGTGCTTGACTTCGGTGTGAGAAAGAGCTTTTTAAATGTGAAATGATGCATAAAATATAACTTGAGAACAAACAAAACAACAAACCTCAAGGTTAAGTGAAGTGCAGTGTCATCAGTGAAGGAGGAGACTGGATATTGCTTCCCCACACAGCTGGAAGGAAACTGGTAGCCGTGAAAATCCATCATGCATTGTGCAGATGAGGCTGGAATACTTGGCAAAAGATCTTTTCAAGGGATTTTGGGTCTCAGTTCAGCGAGTTACCGACTGAATCCTGCTTATATTTTCTCTTAGCTGGGCATCCTGAACCCCAGCCTCAAGCATGGCTTGCTTTCTGTTCACAGCAGGATGGCTGCCCCGTTGCTGGGGGAGGCAAGAGAACCCCTCGAAGCATGTGGATCCGCTTTGTCCCAGCAGAGCCAGCTTCATGTGCTACCAGGCAGTTGGCAGCAGGCCTGTAAGGCAATTGTGTGGGATGGAAAGATGGCTGGGATATGGCATTTGCTATCAGGAGCAGCATGGATTTAGCCACAGGTTCTATTGGAACTTTTTGAGCTATTTATGCTGGGCATCGGGTGAAGTACATTGCTGATTCAGAGCCAAGTTAGGCTAGTGGTGAAATACATGTGTAGCATTGCGGTCCCCTTTGATTCATATAACCAGACCTCCCACTCAAGAGGGTACTTAATCAACCTCTTTCCTATGTTGTGCAGTTTGTCAGTCCTGCATCTGTCTAACCTGTTCTTAAATACCTCTACAGTATTACCTGCATGCTGTAGCCTCTCCAGAAGATGCAGGCTTATTCTGGTGCCCCACTGGCCTTATTTTACACTGGGTTTTCTCTAGGTATCATGTTGACACTGACCTTGCTGCAGTGTTCTTGTGGTTTCTTGAACTTAGGTGTAGCTTTACCTTTTTGTAGCAACCTTTTGCATTTGTGACTCTTGCAGTTTTCTCCTTGGATATTCTGTAGTGGTTCTACAACCTTGACTCCTTTGGACTTTCTTTACAAGAGCTTCACGCTTCAGACCACTTGGTTGTTTTCCTAGTGCTTTCTCTGCTGGATGATGGAGTTCTGCTCTTCCCTCTATAGCAGAGCTGCTATGTGACGTTCAGTAAATGGGTTTTCCTAGGTGGTCATTCATTAGATCTTTCAGTCTGGGTCCTGATGGGAGAGATCCGAGGTGTGATTTGCTTGAGAGTTGAGACTGCAACTGCTGAACCCAGGACAGTAGAGAGCATCCAGAAGTGCTTGCCTTGTTGCAGATGAGACTTACAAGCCTAACAGGAGGAGTTCTCAATTTATGTGAAGATCCCACTCCTTTTCATGCACTTTCAATGCATTTGTCATTTTTGCTATAGGATGATGGTAATCTATTTTAACTCCTGGATGTGTTTTCACAGAGCCTGTGCACCCCAATCCGTTTGGTATAGCTGATTTTCCCTGTTCAGGGTGATTTGCACTTCGCCTTATTGAACTGCACCTTGAGCCATTGTTGTAGCTTGGGCCAAGGGCCTGTAGGGCCAGGACAAGGGGAATGGCTTGAACCTGCCCCAACAGGGGAGACTGAGCTGAGCTCTGAGGCAGAAGCTGTTCCCTGTGAGGGTGCTGAGGCGCTGGCCCAGGGTGATGGCCCAGAGAAGCTGTGGCTACTCCATCCCTGGCAGTGCTGGAGGCCAGGTTGGCCACAGGGACTTGGAGCAAGCTGCTCCAGTGGAAGGGGTCCCTGCCTGTGGGAGCAGGGGTTGGAGCTGGATGAGTTTTAATGTCCTTTCCAACCCAAACCAATCTGGGGTCCTATGTTTCTATAAGCTGGATGAAATAAAGAAGCAGTCTGCAGCCTGCTGCTGCCATGCTGTTTGTCTGAGTGTGGTGGGAGGTCTGTGGCCCCAGTGAACGTGTCCTGTCCTGTTCTGTTCAGGAGCTTGTCACTGAAAACCTGAAGTGATGCTGACCCTGGGGCACAAGTGAATCACTTGTGATTCACGGCTCCATCTTGATGTCAAGCCAGTAATGCCTACCACCGGTAAAGTCATTTGCCTCACTTGCTGTTTCCTGTTAGTTTAATCTAGATGAGGCCATGATAATTTGTCTTAAATACCATATAAAAGCATCAGAAGTCCTATGAAAGTCAAAATGTACAATGTCTATTGCCAGGTCCCATCCGTAGGGCCTGCTGCCTTGCAGAAGAAATCAGTTTGATGTGCTATAACTTGTTGTTGCCAAATCCACATTGGCTGCTACTCGTCACCTTCCTCACTCCTACATGCCTGCAAATTGTCTGGGTTCCCATTTTGTCTTGCAATTGAAATTAAACCGATGGATATGTAATTCCTGGCTGTCCTTCCCACTCCTTCCCTGAACATATTTGCTTCTCTTCTGTTTTCTTTCTCCCCCTCTTCTTTCCTTCGGGCTGTGTGCTGTAAAGACATGCACAGAAGTGGCAAAAGATTATAAGCCTTTAAGGAATCTTCTAATTCTAAGGAAACATGACAAAGCACAAAGCCTTGTCTCTATGCGGGTAGCTGGAAACAGCAGCCACAGGCAGAGGAAGATTCCATGTTCACCATCAGTAAGACATGAAAGGAGAATAAACCCATGAATGCGTTACTTTAAAATGGTTTTGTTCCTGATTCTGATGTTCCCAATAAAAGTATTTATTTTGATGGGGTTTCTTTAGTTAGAAAGGCCTCGTGATATGAGTTCTCAGGCAGTTCAGAAAGGTTGTGGCCATATAAAGCTTTCTCTGTGTTCAAGAGGTTGATTCTGCGCTCTAGCAGTTACCCTGTTCTCGCGTCATGCAATCCTTGCTGAGGCTGTACCATGTTGTGGTTGTGTGCAAGAGGCTCTGCCTTACTCCTGCTCTCTGGTATCTGCCAGAGAGGCAAAGAAGAGGATGTGAAAACTCAGCTTCTAGGGCTCCCAGTCAAGGACCTTTCATTGCTTCAACACTGCTCTGATTCTAGGGAAAACCATCCAGCTTGCTCGGCCAAGGTGACAAATTGCGTTGCTCATCTGAAAGTTGCTGCAGTCGTTCACATGTATGGCACAGTAGCTCCAAGGGCTGTGCAAAGAGAACTCAGCAACTCCAAAAGCACTCGGACATCTATGAATCCTTTAGTTTTTTCTCCTGTGTGCTGGTAATAACACGTTTTTCTTTGTCCCTCCTCTTCTGCAGTTCCAACTTCTTGCCTCAGCGTTATTTAAGTGTGGCTCGGATTTCACCACTCTCGGTGAGTATTGTGTATCAGAAGAATTAGGCTGTGTTCCCTCTGATAATTGCTATTACTTTCTATTGGTTTTCGTATCAACTGTTACAGTTCACATGAGCCCTTTTGGGTTTGAAAATGCAAAATGCCACTACATAGACATTAGAGAGAGTATTTATAATGACCAGTGCCCAATGCCCCTCTGCCACCAGTGGTTTTAAATCTGTCCCTCCTGGGCTCATTTTGTGGCTCTTATTACAGCTGATGCCTCACCCAGATAAGCAGCAGCTTTGGTCAGAATAAAGCCCCTCCTGTCTTGTCACTTGGGAACGTCACAGCGCGGCTGCAGCTCTGTTTGCTGTGATAACTGCAGTTCCTGGAGCGGTTGGGTTCACCCTGTTCTTTGCAGAACTAGTTCTGTGGGCAGAATGTCAAGAGCGCAGGAGCAGTGGTGTGGAGGGCTGGAAACAGGAGCTCTGAGCCAAAGCCACAATTTGTTTCACTCTTCTGTCCAGTTAACTCTTCTGAACAGTCGAGAGGTTACAGTGGGCAAGCTATAGGAAGGCTATAAGCATAATTTACATCTTATAACGTGTTCTCCTCAAGTCACCGAGCTCTTGCTAAGGAGCATGGATGCCTTCAGTTTTTAATGAACCAGCGATTCCCAATCTAAGCAATTGATGCAAGGAAAAAGCCTGCTCCACTGTCAGCCTAGCTGGATGAGAAAGCACAGCTGAGCTTGTGTGATTTGGAAGGTCTTATTTAGTTGATGTGATATGATGGATTCCTGAAAGGAGGAAAGCCTAAGTTTCAGAACGTTGTTTTCTCCCCTAGTTTTAAGTGTTCTGAAAGATGGATTACTTCTTGACACAGCACTTTGTTCAGAGGTTGGCTCTACAGATACATATCTCAAGTGGTACTTCTTAAATACAACAAACGCGCCCCCCCCCCCAAGCCCTCCTTGATTTGATTAACTTGCTTGACTCTGATTAACTGAAGAGTGAGTTCACTGAATTAATAAGCATTCCTTGGAGATCCCACTGATGGAAGTCGTACAAAGCAGAGGAAATAGTTGTATAGCCCACTCTATTGTTCTTGCTGTTGCTGGTTTAAGTATGAGGATTTGGATAAGCAATGCTCCAGACTCAACCCTCCCCTTCTGAGGCAGCACTTCACAAAAGGGGTTTGTAGAGCAAGCACCCTTATGCCAAGCTGCAGCTCTGATTTGGGGCTCCTGCTGTAAGCAGAGCTTGCCTAGAGAAGGACTGCATGCAAGGCGAGTACCAGTTCTGGGTGAGACGGTCGTGAAGATAATGAGGAAAGCCTAAGGACACAAGAAATGAGGCACCAAATAAAAATAGCTGCAGAGATTTCGTTTTCTGGGACATCAGAGCAGCCTCCTGAGGATTCTTGCTGCCTGCAGTTCTTCAGGGCTGTCAATGAGCTTGACAGCCATTTGCTTATTACGTCTCATATCGTTTGATTGCAGCGTTGGCTTGGGGTGACGTGGTCTATATGTGTGTCTGTGCTCATAGTAATAGGACAGAGAGCTGGGGGCCTTGGTTGTTAGCAGAGGTAGAAACAGCAAACAGATTGAAGGAGGTGATCCTGCCCTTCTACTCTGCTCTTGTGAGACCCCACATGCAGCACTGTGTGCAGTTCTGGTGTCCTCAACATAAGAAGGATATGGAACTGCTGGAGCAAGTCCAGAGAAGGCCATGAGGATGCTCAGGGGCTGAGCACCTCCTGTATGGAGCCAGGCTGAGAACATTGGGGCTGTTCAGCCTGGAGAAGAGAAGCTGCATGGAGCCCTTAGAGCAGCTTCCATTGTCTGAGGGGGGCTACAAGGATGCTGGGGAGGGACTCTTCATCAGGGACTGCAGTGACAGGACAAGGGGTAACGGGTTCAAACTGAAACAGGGGAGGTTTAGATTGGAGATAAGGAAGAAATTCTTTGCTGTGAGGGAGGCACTGGANGGTTCAAACTGAAACAGGGGAGGTTTAGATTGGAGATAAGGAAGAAATTCTTTGCTGTGAGGGTGCTGAGGCACTGGAATGGGTTGGGCAGGGAGGTTGTGAGTGCTCCATCCCTGGGGGTGTTCAAGGCCAGGTTGGATGAAGCCTTGGGTGGCCTGGTTTAGTGTGAGGTGTCCCTGCTCGTGGCAGGGGGGTTTTAACAGGGCAATCTTAAGGTCCTTTCCAACCCAAACCATTCTATGACTGTATGACCATCTGTCCACAATGGACAACCAGCCTGTTCCACATTTGGAGCAGTGAGCACTGACTCCATTTCCCCTTTTCTTTCTCCTCCAGGATTCTCCGATGTCGACCACACGTATGCGCAGAGAACTCAGCTCTTTGACACGCTAGTCAACTTCTTTCCAGACAACATGACCCCTCCTAAAGGCAACCTGGTGGACCTCATCACGCTGTAACAGAGCAATCACTGGACATATGGAAGAGGGGAAAAGCATCCATTTTCAGTATTTTCATTTTTTTACTGCATTGATTGACTGCTGGGATGAAGTAATATAGTAACCCCTAGGTGTTTGCAAGGGGTTTTATACTTGTATGGTGAATCCCTGAAGCTTTTCCCTTGGAGTAGGTTAATAAAATGTAACTGACGTACTTCTGACTAAATATATATATTTTTTCTGTCTTGGGATTTGGAGTTAGCAAATGGAAGATTGAAAGAAAAGGGGTTTTTTTTGGGGGGGAAGAGGATAAAAAATAAAACCCAATCCTGCAGCGATTACCTGTAGGGGAAAATCCTGGGTTGTCTGGAGTTAATGATGATGGATTCTATTTGGGGGGTTGTGAGGAAGCGGGGAAGGTTGTTCTTTGCTCATTTGTAGCTAGTCATGGTATATTGCTTTATCCTCCAACTCCATCCTCAGCAGCTGAATAACTTGGAGGCAGGACACTGACGTGTTGAGGTGATAGTAATGTTGTGTCTTGAGTCTTGTATTGCAGTGTGTCTGTGAAGGGGAGAACGTGTTACAACCTACGTGCCCCCTCATCCCAGAATCAGGCCAAGTAATGTGTAATTGCATCTGATACCCCATTTAAACCTGAATACCTGCCTGCCTAGCTTCTGTTCTCTGGAGCTTCCACTTAAACCTGCCAGGCAAGTGGGTACCTCAGAGAAACCAAGGGAACAACTCCCAACAGGAGTGCAGTGCTCATCTGCCCCTTTTCAGTCGATGTTCTGCTTTTGCTGCTGTACTCTTCCAATGGGAGTCCTTGCGGGTATTGGCAGGACTGGGTCTTCCATCACACACATCCCAACCTCTGCAACCTGACTCTGGGTTGGGTGTAGGATATCTGAAGCAGATTGTCTTCGTTTACACGCACCTGTGCTTCTGTGTGCAGTGTTTGTTGATGTGTAAATGTAAAGAGGATTGCTCCCAACAGCTTGTCTGCTCCCTCTGCAGTGCAGCTCATTCACTTCTAAATGCATTTTAGACCTAGACCTGAATGTAAGGGAGGCCTTTTTAGCATACATCCTTTTGAAAGCAAGCTGATGCATATGTATAGAATATGTATTCTTCCTAGCTGAAAACCTTCTTTATAAACAAGGTAAGGGCTTGGTGCTACACTATCAAGTGGAATGAAGGATACACATACCCAGCAGCAGAATCCTTTTGCATTTGCTGTCAGTGCAAACTGGCAGATGTAAATATTGATATGAGACTGCAAAGCTTTATGTCCAGAGCCGTTCATGCCAGTGGGGTTTCGGTGCTGCACCCACCGTGGCTACATGACTCCTGTTGAACTTGGTGGAAGTCTTGTGTGTGCAAAGATGATTTGGACTCTGAAATAAAAAGAGTTAGTGAAGTGTCTTTTTCAGAGCTCGAGTGTCTGCTTGCTTTGATCGCATTGTATTGCCTCTTGATCCTGTCCTTTGTGTGACTTTTGTGGTCCTGGTACTTTAGAAATAAATGTATAACCTCATATTAGTGTTTAATCACTTAGGAAGAAAGGAGCAACATGTTGGAGGCTGGGCTTTGCTTTGGCTTCAGGGAGGACCGTACAAACACAGTGTTTTTAGGTAACCTGTAACTTGAGGAGACTGTTTAGATGTTGTATACTTCAGTGGACAGCAAATCAGATGTCTGCTGGGAGAATCCACTCGGAATGTAGTGCAGTAAAGGAAATCTCTTGGAATTGTTTCTTTGAAACATTGCCGTTTCATGTGTTTTCCAGTGACATGGAAAGTTTTACGTCACTGCTGGGTTTTATGATGTGTTACTTTTGATGCTTTGTTAGCTAAAGTAGAGCTTATATGGTACGAATGGAGATGCTGGTGGTGCTGGAAGTGGTTTTCCATTGAGATTAAACTCGGTACTCTTAATGCAACCCATCCAGATGCAGCCCTCTAGTACTTCCAATTGTAATGCTGTTATGCTTCCTCATCACTTGTTCTCATTCCCTGTGTATTCTCCAGTGTCATTTAGATGGTGAATCATGCTTTTGGTGACCGTTTTCTACTCAGCCAAGCCCTTCATAAACTCCTGTGTGCGCATCTTTGGCTACACATGAGGCTGAACCCAAAAGATACAGCGAGACTGAGGAGGAGCCGTGGCGAGCAGCCAGTACTTTAGGAACGCCAAAAGCTTTGTGGATGGTGGTGCTGGTGAGCAGAGCATTGTGTCAGGCTTGATTAGTGTTACAGAAGTTCAATCAAAACCCAGTGTCCTCTGCAGCAGGGTGCATGTGAAGCCTGGCAGCTTATGTTCTTGTAGCATGACAGAAATGGATGATTGTCTGAGCGAGGTGAACATTGCTTCTGCAGGACTGACAGCCCCAGTTAATGAGAGCACTTCAGGATGATCAAATACTGACCTACCTTTATCCTGAGCAGATCGATTGCAGCTCGCACGACTACAGTTTGAGGGTTACAGCTGAGCATTAACCAGCAGAAGCTGGTTGCTCAGCTCCGACGTGTTTGTGGAGCAGCAGAGGCACCCTGTGGCCAGAGAGGTTAATCCAGAGTGAAAGCTTTGTGGCTTTGCCAGGGGTCTTTCCTGCTTCTGTGTCCTTTAGGAGTCAGGATGAAATGATTGCTCTGCATTGGTGTGTGCTGCACTACCTGCTTTAAAACCTAATTAAAACTTGGGAGCACTGAAGTATAAAGTTCCTTTCAAAACAAGCCAGTTACTGACAGGCAGCGACAGGGAGAGTTTGAATGAATGTAATTACATGCAGATCTTTTCAAGATGCTGGTGATGTTCCAGGAAAGCGTTGGATGTGATCAGGACAGAATTAACTGAAGTACAAACTGCAAAGAGAACCTGAAAATGTTGCACAGCCCACTGCATGCGGTGGTATAAATAGCCAAGCTGTGCATAAGAAGTCTCTGAACCTCACCCTTACTGCTTGCAAGCTGGGGCAGAGACTGCTTTTTACCTTAGACAAGACTATAGATGCCTCTGCCTTATACTATAAGGTGACTTTGTGTATGGGTTTAACACCTCTGCACTCTAGTAGCTGATCTCTGAGTTAAATGTTAACTTGTATTGCAAAGAAAGGAGCAAGGAGGGGACTCATTTATGGTGACTGGGGTCTATTAAAGCCAAAGTTACAAGGTTCTGGTATGGCTTTTAAAGCTGTAGGTAGTCAGGGTGGGATAAACCTGTTACAGACAACACTTTAGTGCTGATTTAGCTTTTGAGAGCTGTGAGTTTGGTTCTGCACTGGCTTTCAGCATAGCTGTCCTTACAGTATTAATCAGTAGATCATCCTTTGGAAAACTTTGTATGCACATATACAATAATAGTCTGTATACACAAAGTTGTTCCTATCAACTAATGCATTATTCCAGAGAAATAAAGCCCTTCTGGTTAGATTTTGGGTGTCTGGGATTAGGCATAATTGAGTTCCTGAACGTTTGTTTTATACAACCCCTGATAGTAGCCATGAGGCAGAAGTCCTTAAAAGAGTTCTCCCCAAATGTCTTCTCTAAGCAAGTACTGCTTTCACAGTGTGACCCAACATGTTTTCAGGTGGCAGGTGGCAGCAGAACCTGCTTCTGTGATGTTAAAAATGAGATTACAGCCACCTTCTTGCCCTTTTGTATTTTGAGGATGCCATTAATACTGATCCTGTGGAGGCAAAGTGGTTGTTGAGATGTAGTTTTGATCTTCTGGCTCTTTTAAAGGCATAACATTTGTGACATTTCTTCTTAAGCATATGTTCCTTTTGCTGAGTATAATGAGGAAGGAGAACGTTGTCTTGGAAGAGTTTAGTTTGACCTCTCTCTGGACAGCATCCTGTATGTGTAGCTGAAGTAGTCGTATCCAGATGTAGACGTGAACATCAGGGATTCGGTGCTGTGTGTCTCAGGATGGCTCTGTGTGCACAGGTGCGAACCAGCTCCAGGATCAGAACATTAATAGCAAAATGCCGCTCTCCTTTTGGAACATCAATCTGGGAAGATCCAGTTGGAAAAGCTTTTTCTACGGTATTTGCTGTGTGCAACAACGGAGAGAGGGAAATGAGGAAACGTTCCTAAAGAGCATACTAAAGCTTCCCTTTGTGCAGCTTGTACCAGAGCAGGGATGCAGTGCCAGGCTTCAGTTATTGCTGAAACGTTTTGGTCACTGATGATAATAACACGCCTGAAAATGGAATGACTTAAGGAGTCAGTAAGCAAATGAACTGGAGCCACCTATTTGCAGGAGGGCAGGCTCTTTGCAGAGGGCCAGTGGCCAGGGATTGCAATGGCTTCATCTATGTATTTAATCAGCAGCCACAAGCGCCAGGGTCTCCATTAGCTGTTCCTTCTTCCAGCAGAGACTCCTTCCAAAGCAGGGGAATGGCCCTGGAAGAGCGTTTTCCATAGGGCTTTGTGGGACAGCTGTTTCCTGCATCGTTTTCCTGATGTGTGCAGGTTTTTAGAAGGGGGTTTTCTTCGTCACGAATGCAAACGCTGATCGTGTGCTGCAGGCAGAGGGTGATGAAGTCAGAGCTGTGTTCCGACTTCAAACTTGTTCACTGCTCTGATTGTAAGATAGGGGAGCATTAATGCTGCTTGTTTCAAATGTAGGAGGGTGGCAGGTACCTGCAACTAGTGATTCTCTTGCTGCCTGCTGTAGTTCAGAACTGGGAAGGAAATATGTCTGTAGAGCATCTTGAGTGAAACCTCTAGTACAAATTAGCTCTGTGCACCCTTAAACTGTACATGCAGTAATTCTGTTGGTGTCATTCTGTGCTGCTTGTGGGGAAAATAGTGAAAAATCATTAGGTTTCCATTCATTTTTGAAGTAGAAAAGTGTCTTGTGCAGCCTGGAGCCCCAGTGTGCTTTGAATTCATAGTTGGCTGGCAGAGAAGGAATGTTTGGCTATCGTCAAATGAAGTCCCGACAGTAAAACCAACTCATGTATGTCTCTGGAAGCGCTTGTGTTGTTTTATAGCTGTGCCTATTACAGAAACAGAGGTGGGGCCAGTTGAGAAGATGACCATGATTGCTGTTCTCATAAGGGGGGAAGATTATGGGAGCTCCGAATGAACTTGGCCAAGTTAAGAAGTACGTGTGGTAATTTGGAGATGGGTCTTTTTGTGAAAGGAGAGTTTAAGAGCAATTACATGGTTTGTTCTTAATGTAGATTGATAGTCGTATGGAAGCTGTAAACAGTGTTGAAAGGTAAATGTACCGTCAGAAGCTTGGTAGTTTATCTAAATGCCTTTGGGTATGGTAGAGTTCATCGTATCCTTTCATGGGAAAGGTTAGGCTGGAAATGATTCAAGTTGTGGTCATAACTTACAGGCAAAATCCCTGTTTGACTGAAAGCCTCTATTCTAATGAAAAGTTGGAGTGGCAAATGGAGGTTTACTGCACTGGAACCCTTAGAGCAGTCCATGGCTCAGGGCTTGGATAAATTGACTCCAGATGCTTTTATCTGGAAGCACTGGATCCAAATGCGGTTACAGAGGGGAAGCTGGTTAATGACCTGCTTACTGCCATTGGAGAGTCCCATAAGAAAGCAGCACAGTTGGTGCCAGCAGGTATGCTCTTGGCATTCCTCAGAGGCTAAAGAACTGGATGGAGTTCTGGATTATCCACCTATGCTTTGGCTCGATACGTGAACCTCTGAGGAGGACAGTGATTGTGTGGGTTGTCTCTATCACCAGCTATATGTCTTAGGGCTGGAGGTCTGCAAGGCAGCATCTTCCCCAAGCAGAGATCCTCGAGGTGACATACTGCTGCTGTCTCCTTTGCTTCCACCTGCTTGAACTCAATTTGTTAGCAGTGAACTCCAGATACTTGCTGTGACCCAAATTCAGTGCTCTGCTTCCGAATACCTACAGCCACAGACTTGCTTAGGCTGCTGTCCATGTATCAGTTGAGTATCCTGAAATCTTAATTTATACTTGGTGCAGACAGAGGTACATGATGCCTTGGCTCCCAGCTGTTTGCTCTGTGTCAGCACAGCTTTTACTTACTACCTGGAGACTGTAAGTACTTGAGTGCTGTCAGAAATCACTTGACTCTGTTCAGCTCTGATGTGGCATCTCAGTTCATCACTGGGGAAAGTGATGTGAGCGAATAGCTCCAAACTGGCTCTACCAGGTTAGATGTTTGGTTTGGTACTCATTTGTAAGGAGTAAGCTATCACTAGCATAGATGCTGACCAGCATGATGGTCAAGGCATGGCCCCTTGGGTATTCCCCTCTATTTTAACTTTCTCTTCCCTGTGTGACCGTTCACTGCTATTAAAATGCTATGTCTTCAGACTTCCCGAAGGTTAATGGAGTACCACTGAAGAATTAAAGGTTAGAGATGTGTGGTGGTTGTTGAGGCATCAGTTTCTCCGTGTGGTATCGTATCCCAGCTGCTTCCTTTGCAAAACTCCTTACTGCTGCCTCCGAAACAGGAAGGATCCTTGGGATTCACGTTGTTCTCCCCAAGGGCTCTTCCTCCTCCAGGGTAAGGATAGGGATACGTGGGAGCTGGTTTTCCTGCAGAAGGACTTGTGCCCCTCCATGAACTGCATTCAATGTTCTGATAAGCTTCCCCTTCTGTCCCTGCAGGGTTTCTTTTGCTTGGCCCCAGGGCTGTGATAGCTGTTTGTCAGAAGATAAGGTGATGACACCAACCCCAGGTTTCTGCCACTTGCTTTCACCACCCCAAGTCTTCTATTAGTGAAGATGAACAGCTTGTAGTTGGGGTGTTTGGGTTATTTCTGCAGTGTAGCAAAGGGAATGGGAAGAGAAATAGGCTTGAGGATAATGTGGTGGCTCAGGGGAGTTGTGTTTAAGATGTGATCTGTCTTGTAGAAGGGCTTGAAGATGCAACAAGTAGTTCTGCTGTTTAGAGGTTTTTATTCCAGCAAGCTGGATTCTTTGGCTCTTTCTCATATGGAAGGGATGCAATACCAGGATCTAGTCCTGGAGCTTCACCTCCAGCTTTTGCCCTCTCCACCCCAAAGACACCAAAGAGAATAAAACAAGTCCTTTTGCCTCCTCAATCCCTTTTGTAACAGGGGCAACAAAGCCCGCTGGGTTTAACACTGCTCACCCACAGTGCTGGCTGTGCAGCACAATCAGCTATCAGGGCAGGCCTTCAGAGACTGTTCAAGCCTTTTCTGATGAAAGCTGCCAGTGAGATTAAGGGAGATCAGCTGCTTTTTAATTACTGTGATGGGGGGGAGGCTGGACCACAACAGTGGCTCAGCGGTTGCTGTCTGCTCCATGTCCCAAATACCAATAGACAGGTTTTTCTCCCTAATGATGACAAAATGCACTTTAAACACCCTGACTTTGTAACAGGCTCCCAAGGGAGCCAGTCAATTATTTTGCGGTTCACTTAAATAGAAGAGTGCTTATTGAAGTAGGCTGAAAAGTGAATTCATCAACCCAAAACTCAGCTTTTAAAAGGGGCAAAAGGCTCTTACCGACCCTAGGTGCAAGTCTGTGAATTCACTGCATACAGTCCGGTCTGAACAGCAGATGATGCTTTCTACCTCTGCTTGCCCTGCAGTCGAAAGGTGACAGCTTGATTTCCTTCCCCAGGCAGTGTGGAGACCTCCCATACTTGAGAAGACTTTCATCTGTCCATGGAGGAGATAACTCTTGTTGCTGAGTCATTTTCCCTTTCTCGTCTGCCACTGTAATTGGGAAGGCAAAGGAGCAGCGGAGGCTGAGTTTTGCCTTCATCTCTCCCTCATCATTCCTCTCCTTCCTCCCGTCTCCCTCCCCTTGCTGTTTTGATGTGCAAACCACTTTTCACTTCAGAAGCTGCTGTGCTGGGGAGTGGAAAAGAAAACAAGCCCCTTGTAGCTTGTTACTCCTTACTAAAGCTGTGTTTGCTGCTGTGCCTTCCAGCTCCCGCTCCTCCACAGCAGGAAATGAGGGGATGCTGGAGAGACCTTTAGGAAGAGGAAAGAGTTTAATTACACAAATAAACCTGTTTGTAGGAGTTCTCGAGCCTCGGAGGCCCTGAACCTTGCAGACCAGGGTAGAAAGTTAGAGCCTGTTGGCTTGTTGGCAGTTAATGGGAGATGGTGACCCGTCCCTGGGGGCTGGGGTCATGTGCATCCTGTACATTTAGATGCTGCAATGCAACGTGCCTCATTTAGAAGCATTGAGCCTCAGCATTTTCCCTGTCAATATTCGACTTTGCTGAAGTAACTTCTCTTTTAGGTGATAGCATACACAGGATTTGGGTAGCTTGTGGTTAAACACCAATATCTGGCTGGCTGGACACCATCACCTGGTTAGGGGTGGTTTTTCAAGCTGTTTCTATGAGCTATTGCCTCTACTCTTACCATAACACTGTGTTGTGTGGTGTTTGTATTGTGTGAGGACCTTTAATGTTCATGATCTCATCCTCTACACCCTCATGTGGTCCCCAGAACCTGGGTTTCCCTATGTAGTGTTTGGAGTTGTGAGTGTCCAACCCTTGTCCATAGTTTGGCCTTTGTTTCCTGTTGTGGCATCCAACATGAAGCATCTCTCCAGCAATCCCACAGTCCATCTGAATTCCCTTTGGTTTGTGTCCTGCAGTTGTTGTCTTGGGTACCTGACCACAGGAATGCTGAACCGAGGGGTGCAGACAGCCCTGGGCTGGAGAGGAGCATCCATGGGGAACACTGTGACCTGCACACAGGCCAGTCAACTACTGACTAGACCAGAGCCCATGGTGCTTACAGGCATCATTCCTGGGCTCTGGTGATTCCCCATCCTGCTCTTTCCATTACAGATGATCTTTGTTCAGCCTGGAGTGTGGTATTTTCTTCCTTGGTACACATCATCTCTGATGGTTTCTGGGTCGATGTGTAAGCACCACGCTGTACATAAACGAATGAATGATACAAGGAATATTGCACCTGTAGTTATGTTGTATGTAATGTACATAAGGAGAGAATGTATTTTGTTCATTTTTTTTCTTAATAAAAATGTATATGCCAGCAGGGCTGTGTGAGATCCGTTCATCCCAACTGCTTGCTCCATCCTTTAGGAAGAGTGGCTGGAAAGCTGCTCATAGAGAGGGACCTGGAGTGCTGATTGAACGTGCACCAGGCAGCCAAGAAGCCCCCAGCAGCCTGGCCTGGATCAGCACCAGTGCTGCAGCAGGGCCAGGGCAGGGATTGTGCCCCTGCGCTGGGCACTAGGGAGGCTGCACCTTGAATCCTGTGTTCAGCTCCGGGCCCCTCACTGCAANCCAAGAAGCCCCCAGCAGCCTGGCCTGGATCAGCACCAGTGCTGCAGCAGGGCCAGGGCAGGGATTGTGCCCCTGTGCTGGGCACTGGGGAGGCTGCACCTTGAATCCTGTGTTCAGCTCCGGGCCCCTCACTGCAAGAGAGACCTTGAAGTGCTGGAGCAGGGCCAGAGAAGGGCAATGGAGCTGGTGCAGGGCCTGGAGCCCAAGGGTGAT